>JAVDPK010003186.1:142885-155067 GCA_034780415.1 Cichlasoma orientale
GAGCTCTCCAGCTCAGCAACAGCTTCATGCATGGGGTGGGAGACTCTGTCCATCAGTGATGTTATTTTGGTCAGAGTAGCATGGAGGACTATCCCTTGGTGTCCCTCGTGCTAAATCAACAACTAGGGCATGTAGTGAAACAGGCAGAACTAGTCAATCTGTCCGTCTCATTATCAGTGAGTCATGAACTGACAGCTCATGTCGTACCTGAAAGTATGGTGTAAGGTTCTTGGGCAGACCTTGTTTGCAATTGGGCCAACCTTTCTAAATCCTGTTGCGCAGCAGATTCGATTAGATTAAACTTTATTAATCCCTTTTCAGGGAAATTAGTAAGTTCCAGAACACCCATCCAAAGACAATACAAGCAATCAACAAGACATGAGGAGATACGTGACTGCGGCCGTGCTGCCCTCCAGGGGCGCTGCTTTAAAATATGGAAATCAATAGCAAACACATAGGGATGGGGATGGATGAGGAGAAAAAAAATCATCTCATACTTTGTATACATACACATTATGAGGTTACAAAAACCTCTACAATACCGTGCTAAGGTAAGGCAAGGGAAGGCAGGGGAGGGGCGGAAAGCCTGTGGTGACAAGTAGGCAGGGTTACTGTCGAGCTGACCCAGCTCTCTCTCAACTAAACAGTCCTGAAAGAGATGGAATGTTCATCAGCATGGTCGCAAAGAGTATCAGTTCACGCAGATCATAAGATTGGACAAGCGGGGGGCGTAAAGCATCTGCTTACATAACATCTCCAGGAGACGATTTAGATACATGGCCATCCACCCAAGGCCGTCTGGAAACCAAATTCCAAATACAACAATTGTTTTGGCACAGGCTGTCATAACTGATTGCTGACAGACCTTACAGTTTTTCTGGTTACCTCGGAGTGGCGAAAAACCCAATCATCCAAATTTTTAGTTCCACAGACTACTCAAATCTGGAGAAGTGGCTGTTCTGTGGCAAGTAAGAACCAAGAAAAATCAGTAAGACTCAAGGATGTTAGTCAATATCAGTAACAGCCTGTACCTAAACAACTGTGTTATCTGGAATTCGGCTGTGATTGCTTCTGGCTGGTCCGCACCGGCGCAGAAGCGCCAGCAGCAGTAGCATCAGAGAGAATGTTAGCAGCTCTTGATCCACTTTCAATTTGCAATGCCAATGTAGTAGCTTTAGCAAGTGTTAGGTCCAGTTCAAGTACCAGTCAGTCTCTTATGCAAGTGTTAACAACCCGCTCGATCAGCTGATCACGTAGCATTTGTTCCTCAGTGTTGCCAAAATCACATGCAGCAGCCAACTCCCGTAGAGAAGCTGGGATTTGGTTTACCATCTCATCCGGTCTCTGTGCTCTCTGTCGAAACTTGTGATAAGGCAAGTTCTCCAGAGTCCTCCTAATGACTTCTATATTTGACTCAGGTGTGTTAGATCAGGGACACATCTAAAACCTGCAGGACACCAGCCTTCAAGGCCTGGAGTTTGAGACCGCTGGTCTAAACAAATACCAGCAGTGCTGAAAGCAGCTGAACATGAAGATAAGTCTTTGAGATGGTTTTTAATCATTTTTTCTCTATGGTTAAAATTTTATTTCTAAAGAAATCCATGAAGTCAGTACTAGTTAAAGTGAAAGGACTACTCGGCTCTACAGAGCTCTGACTATTTGTTAGCCTGGCTACAGTGCTGAAAAGAAACCTGGGGTTGTTCTTATTTTATTCAATTAATAATGAATAGTAAGATGTCCTAGCTTTATTGAGGGCTTTTTTTTATAGAGCAACAAACTCTTTTTCCAGTCTAAATGAGCATCGTCTAAGTTATTGAGATGTCGTTCCCTCTCCAGCTTACGGGGTCATCTGCTTTAAGCTGTGCGTTTGTGAATTATACCACGGAGTCAGGCACTTCTGATTTGAGGCTTTCCTTTTCAGAGGAGCCACAGTATCCAAAGTTGTACACAGTGAGGATGTAAAACTATTGACGAGATAATCTACCTCAGGAGCAGAGTTATAGGGGCCTGGCTAGCTACTGGATTTTCCAGGGTGCGGAGCCGAGTCTCCAAATCACTGAGCCTGGCGTCCAGAGTTACCGTTACTGCTAAAGGAGGCTGAGGAGTAACTAAACATGTAACGCTCAGAGAAGGAAAGTGCAGGAGAGACAGGAGAAGAAGCCATGCTGCTAGTGAGTCGGCTAAAAGCTACGCTACTAGCTACGCTAGGCTAGCGAATTCCTAAAAACAGAACAAAGTGAATAATGTGAATACAGGTGATTCAGCAGAGTGTGCAAAGCAGCACTGTGCTCCGAAACAGAAACAGGAAGTGATACAATACCTCAGTGAGCCAACACCAACTGACTATTGCCTTAACTGATTTATCAAAATTATAAGAAATGCTTTTTGCATTTTTCTAAAAATTGCATATTCAACTACCATTCAAAAAAAACATGACTACAATTAAAGGTTTAATTTAAATACTCCATATTTTGTCAGCTATCTTCATATTTTGCTGATAATTTACCAAACACTGTAGCTGCATTTTCTTTTTCTTTCCTTTGCTGCATTGACAATGTAGAGAGGAAGGAGGTGAAGAACAGATCTCCACAACTGAATTACAGTAATTTGCATCATCATAGCAAAAAAGAATGATACAACATCTTCATCTATATCCATTATTTTTGCTACACTTTTGTAATATCACAATTTATAGCATAGAAAGTAACCTGTTTCCTGTGCTGTAAGTTGCAATTCCAAGAAACTGAAACCGCACATTACACAGCCATGGAAGCAGCAGTTAATGTGTTGAGTATTACTAAAGTACTATAAACTGGCTTCATCAATTAGGTCCAACCTAAATACTTAACCCTATTTTGTATTCCTCAAGGATCCAGGACTTCTGCAAATAACCCAACTGGATGTCTCTATTGCAGGAGCATTAACTGTGGTGGTGTTGGCAGACTACAGAGAAAGAGGGCTATTATGCGCCAGCTTGAAGGAACAAAATGCAGATTCTTTTTGTGCCTGGGGATAAGTATTATCATCGTTTCATTCATTTATTTGAGGACTAGGATGCCAATTCAGCTAAAGCCTCCACTGCCTTCAAATTGCAGACCCTTCTCCACTAAGTGTAAAGATTTTTTGCCAGGCATGGAGAAAGGAGTAAATTGGCACCGTCGTGACTGCAAGGTATGTGCCCCCTCTCCCCCATTTCCTTTTTATTTCTGAGAAATGAAGTGCACAGATATTCTAGAAAACTTTTCTTTTGATCTAACAATGAATTAGGAGCACTGGGACACATTGCCATTCCTATTTATTTGCCCTTTTAAAATATATCAAATATTTTGCATTATTGGTAATATAACTATCAATTACAATATTATTGTTTAATACTGTTGAATCCTGGAGACCAGAAAAGCAGTAGTCTGTAAAGTCCACATGGTAGCAAAAACGTAGAAGGAAAACACAAGTATCAATCAAGTTGAACAAGCAATTTACCAAAACTATGTGCTGACACGGTCAACAATTACAAGTATTTAATAAAAAATGAAAATAAAAACTAGAATGCCATTGTCAATATATCCTTTGTTCTGTCTACAGGTGGAAAGCTACATTCTAGAGAGCCATCTGCAGTGCTCAGATTTGATTAAAAACCTACACTTTATAACAAGACCGCTAAGTCACATGGAAGAGGTTTACCCTTTAGCTTTCATTCTGACTATTCATAAAGAGCTGGAGCTTTTTGTCCGCCTGTTGAGGTCCATTTATATGCCACAAAATGTTTACTGCATTCACATAGATGCTAAGGCTCCACAGGAGTACCAGGAAGCCATACGGAAGCTAGTCAGCTGCTTTCCAAATATGTTCCTCTCCAGTCGCAGCGAAACAGTGACCTATGCTGGTTTTTCTCGCCTGCAAGCAGATCTGAACTGCATGAAGGACCTAGCTAAATCCAAGATAGCCTGGAAGAAGGTAGTGAATCTTTGTGGACAAGATTTCCCTGTTATGACCAACCTGGAACTGGTACAGTACATGCAGAGCCAACAGTGGAGAGATAAAAACATGACACCTGGGGTCAAACAACCAATGTCTATGAAGTACAGGACGCAATGCCAGTACGAAGAGATTGCGGGGTCACATGTAGCTCTGAAAGGGTTAGGCATGAAGAAAAGGCCTGCTCCACACAATCTGATAATATATTTTGGAACAGCCTACTATGCTCTCACAAGGCCTTTTGTAGACTTTGTTCTGAAAAGCCCAATACCCCAAGACCTCTTGGAGTGGTCCAAGGACACATTCAGTCCAGACGAACACTACTGGGTGACGCTCAACCATATAAAAGGTAAAATGTCTGTTTTAAATAAGTGCGCAGACACACAACAACACCCTTGTTCAACAGCACATCACCTAAGATCGATCTATTAACCATGTAGTGTGATTATGATGTTTAAAAAGAAGACATGAAACAAGGTTCTGAATTCAAGCCTCCTGGTCAGTTGGAGTCTTTCTGTGTCTGAGTTTGCATGTTCTCCCAGTACCTATGTGGGTTTTCTCTAAGTGCTCTGATTCCCACCCACAGTCCAAAGTTAGGTTAATTGGTGATTCTAAAATGGTCATAGGTGTGGATGCGAGACTAAATGGATGTCTGTGTTATCCCTGTGAGGGTCTGGGGGCCTATTTAAACTGAAGCTTAGGGAAGTGATGGTGTGCTTCTCTAAACAACATGTTGGAAGGTTACCAAAGTAATCAGTTAATCCTCAGACATAAATCATTTCCCTGGTAAAATGAAAACAAGTTCTTAGGGTAACAGGCCTATATAAATAAAAAGGTCAACTTTTTGTACACAAACATGAGATTTACTGAAAATGTCCTTAAAGCAATCACAGTTTTATATCAAGGGTGAATTGCTTGCTTTGGCAAATACACCTTTGATTAATGTCCCTACTTTTAATAGCTTATAGAGTGCCAACACCGCCACCTCCTATAGCTTTTCATTAGGAAGTATCCAGGACTGTCTCTTAAACAGGGGATGAGACAGTCCCATGCAGAGCTAATTAAACCTTGATAATTCAATTAGGTCATATAATTACTTTTTTTTCTGATTACATGTTTAAAGAAGCTCCAGGCAGTCGCATTGATGGAGGCTGGGAAGGAGCTATCCGAGCAATCAAATGGCAGGACCAAGAAGGAACGGTACATGATGGTTGCAAAGGTATAGCCATGTATATCAATAGAGTTATGATTAGTTACTCTTCCACAGATTAAATTCTGTAAATCCTGCTAAGCTGTGTACTGCTAATTCTTGACACTACAGAAATGTCACAAAAACATTTAGAATCTGTTATGCAATTCCACAACAAATTATTAATCCCATATAAATCTTTGTGGGCTAAGTCACACACATCAGAAAGCTGGTGTTTTTAAAAAAAAACATTATCCTCTTGATCTATCTGACATTTTGAATAACTAAGTTAGGTTTGGCTCCTTGGATTATGAGACCTATAACTAGCCAATAACAAAACTCAACAAATGATGATTTAAAAAAAAAAAAAAAAAGCGCTGATAGGACGATTTGTCTGATATGGTAAATGGACTGTTTCTTATATAGCGTTTTTCTACTCTAGCTGAGTATTCAAAGTGCTTTATACATGTGTGTGAATTTACCCATTCACACACACATTGATACAAGCATACAATCATTCACACACACTCATACTACGATGGTTGCATCGGTGAGTGCCTTGGATTCAGTATCTTGCCCAAAGATACTTTGTACTGGAGCAGCCAGGAATTGAACCACCAACCTTCCAATTAGTAGATGACCTGCTCTACCTCCTGAGCCACAGCCACCCCTCCACTAGCTTTACTCAGTTTCTTATATAAGCTTTAACAGGACATAGATTAAAAAACTTTAATTTAACAATAGAATGTGCACATATATTCATCCAAACATACATCACCATGAAGGTTTTTAAATTCATGATATAAAGACCGGATTCGGGCCTAATATCTAAAAACACATTCAAGCTGTTGTTGTTGTCATTTTCCAGGGCGTTACATACGAGGTATCTGTATCTACGGAGTAGAAGACCTGCCATGGATCATCAACAGTACCATGATGTTTGCCAATAAGTTTGAAAGTAATATATTTCCTGAGGCACTAGACTGTCTAGAGCAGTGGCACAGAAACAAAGTGCTAAACCAGGCAACTGTTCCCATAGAACCGTCATGGCTGCTTGCCACACAGAGCAAATCCAGCAACAGCAGCAGCTACTTTAACATCAGAGCTGGAGCGTGAAATCACTACTGATATAAACAAAATTTGTGACGCATGCAGTTGGGATTATTTGCACTTGTCCAGTGGTATTTTATGTCAAAATGTGAGTGTAAAAAGACTAAAGAAAGACACAATGAATGACTGTGCACTTTATTACCATCTGTGGTTTATTGATGTGTTTATCTATGAAAGCGCAACGAGGCTGTCTTTATTTTAAGATAATTATGACTTTGGCTCTGTATGACTCTTATATATGTATATGAAACTAAAGCTGTACATAAAGAAAAGTAATGACTAAAGCACAGATGAAATGCCACTACTACCAATGAAATATTGTGGGGTAGGACATCCAGTTTTAAAAATACAATTGCTGATAAAGGTGCTGCCCATTTCCCCTATTTAATGAGTAATGGGTGTAAACAAATAAAAGTAATTATGACAAACACTACCTTATTTCTTTTTTTTAGTAAAACACAGAAAAATTGTACATTTCATCCTAATTTTCACGCGATCCTGAGCATGATGTCAGTGTTTCTGGGAACAATACTTGAGATTCTCATTCTTAAAAGGGAGGTTTAGGGTTTTTCAGTAAGTCAAGCTAAACTCAAGTTTTTCCTCACTTGAGGTGAGAAACCATAGTGGCATTTTGTTATGTGTATGGTGGTTCTACTGGCAGATCAATTCACTGACTGACTGCAAAAGATCTGTAAATTGCATTCCTCTAACTATTTTGTCCTCTAATTAAGGGAGAAAAACCAGTGCATGCAGAATTCAAGTATGAACCAGCTAGCTTACTATAAAGGGTTAAAAATTTTACTTTAGTAAAGTGAAAATGAGAGAAATGTGAAGAAAGGTATGGATTTGTTTTTAATGTCTGATTAGAGACAGATTCAATCTCCATCCAATGATACACACGCTGAAATGATTCAGACTGTTTAGGACTAGGTAACAATTTGATGAAACAGTTCATGTTCAAGATTACTGGAAAAGAAGAAAAAGTGCCACCCTCTGGATGCAAAGGAAAAAATATATAATGCTTTTATAGAACCTGTCCAAAAATTACAGTTTACATTCTAACTTAAACATGACAATGGTTGATGTTGTAGGTGATCAGTCATTTTATGTGTTTTCCTTTGATTTTTAAAGTTCTGTGAAGTATATTTAAAATTTCAAAAACTTTACAGCAACTAAAAATGCAGCAAGTAAAGTTGGGCAAAATGCTAGTAGCTCAACAAATGATGTGCTGCATTATAAGCCTGTCTTATCAAAAAAATCTCTATGTTCAGAGTCCACTTCCCACAAGGACCACTGGAACTTTTCTTGTAGTTTCAAGACATATTTTTGACAAAGTCAAACAACTGATCTAAAATGCTTTCATTTAAAGAGAAATAACAACAGTGACTGGCTACCATCTGTTTCCCATTACCTCAAAATAGCCTGTGCATGGGAAATTATGACCATCGTTTTAATGCTACTTAAACCTACAAGGTCAGAACCCATAATAGGCCTTAGGCCTGCTTCTTTCAGATTCCCTTGTGGCTTCAACTAGGTCAATCTAAGAAGTGGCTCGAAGAGAGGAACTGTACAGTTTAATTTGTCCAAAACATATCTACTTACACAAATAAATCTCCCTGTTTGGTAATATGTGTTGATATAACATGTTCTTTATAGTTTAATATTATTTAAGGTCATACAACAGCCAGTATATATTGTGAAAAGTGGATTTTAAAGATCATGTTCAACTTTTATTGTTCTGTTAAGTATTGTAATGCGAATAATGTTTTGTAAACACAGTTACAGTGTAGTAATGCAAGGGTTTTTTTCATACAAGTTTTTGTGTGTTATGAAATAGCTAAAGTGATGGATAAAATATCAAACTGGCAATGAACCGGGCTGAGGTGTATGTTTGGATCATTTCCTCTGATCACAGAATTAATGTTCAAATACATCCTTGTGCAACTGGTGAATTCAGCAAAACACAGCTCAAAACATGACACAACCAAATTTAAAAAATTTGCCTAATCACATTGGAAGAGGGACATATGGGATTGGACTGTACTTCCTATAGAACAACAAAGTGGGCTAACAGTGGCTACAGCTGCAGAAGCAAATCTGAATTCCTCCTCAAGTTCTCTTCAGGATCAAACCTTTATTTTGTTAACTGTGCTAATATTGTGGTAGTTTTTAAAAGTCAACAAGCTGTCATTTTATTAAAAAAAAAAAACTAATACAAAACTGATAAGTTATTCATCTGCGTATTAAGTGTAATAAGCATGTAAGGCATTTTCAAAGTTCACTGCCATTTTATTACTAGTCCTTAAATACTGGAAACAATGTCAACATAACATTTTCTCATGGGAGCATTAAGTAATTACACTTCAGCAATTTAACTTGCATTCTTATGAGCAACCAACTGTACATCTGGAACTAAGTTAATACCAGACTACTACTATCTTATCTACATTTTAATCAAGGCTGCTTATTTACAAATCATTAGTAGCGAGAATTTGCTGTGTGTGAATTAAACAAACAGAATCAATGTCAAACACCCCGAGGTCAGTGATGACGAACAGTTTAATGGTAGGAAAGATTAGAAGAATCTTTTTAAAAAATTACATAATAAACTTTAAATAATAGTTGACAACCAACTGAGGGAAACAACTTGGGTAAAATGAATAAATAAATATTGCTCACCTTGTGGCAGATTTCTGTCTTGACCTCCTTTAGGGCCCTGTCAGAAAAGACACAGCCACAAGTCTGCAGGTAACAAAACCTGAAAAAAAAGAGAAACATAAATAAACAAGAAGCACTACAAGAGCGCAAACCTCCACCAAGGCAGCTCACTCTGTGGGTATTTACTTTCAAGAGAATAGCATTGTATTTTGTACATAATTATTTTGTTTTCTTTGGGGGTTTTTAAAACATACTACAAACATAAGTTTGTAGTGCAGCAAAAATCAGATACGAGTAGCATGATAGATACTTATTTTGATTATGCAAAAATTATGTAGGAGTATTTATCATTCCCTTTATGCCTATATGTTGTCAATACAAACAATGGCAGTAAGAAACATAGTTTTAAATAGTTCTGTACAGCACTATCACTTATCACCTTCAGATGAATCTATTGACATTGAATAACAGGCCAGAAGTCAAATGTGTCATGGTAATTTAAATCTTCACTACTTTCTATGTGTTGACAATATACATCACACTTGTAAGAATGATAGTTTCTAAGTTATAAGGCTTTTTGCCAGTTTTTGACAAATAAATTAAGTTGACCTTAAAGACCCTGGTGGGTAAAGCACATTTTAATGGATTGTTAACATGACCCCACTCTACAGCTCTACAACGTTTTATCAGAATTCATTTAAAATTTTCTAACTTCTTTGTTTTATGACACACACGCTCACACTACCTCTTTGGCAGAAGTAACAATAGAGTTCTAAACAGTTTCCCTCCGTATAGTTTGTAAGGCCATTCACTACAAAAAGAGCAGTCTAACAACCTAAACTACACATTCTTTTGTAATTTTGCCTCAGTACACCACCACACTGGATTTTAAATCAAACAATCAATGTGTGACTGAAGTGCAGAAGGACAATGAAACATAAAAGATGAAAAAAAAAAATAATAATGTGGTATGAGAAGCAAAGATGGTGGCTGCAGTGGACATTTTTCCCCACGATGACATTAAACAGCTACAACATGCAAAGGTGTCCATAGACTGTGCATGTTGGAGCTCTTAGATGTTGTGAAGAGTTTTTCTTAACCAAGTAAGAATTCATCCACAAGCGATCATCCACTTTCATCTTCTTATGTGGTCTTCCAGACCTGTTGGTGTTTCTGAGCCTTTCATTGTATTTACAGGCCATATTAAAATAATCTTTTTTTAAAGAAAACATTTTCTTAAATGCAAATATCATGAGTACAGTAATGTCAAATATAACAAGGTATACAGACAACCTAAACTAAGGCATTTACTTATCCTTTAGACTCGCCTCTGCTTGCTACAGGTTTCATTGTCCAAATATAAAGCAGGACGGCTGCCGTGAGCCTTCAGCCTGATTTAAGCATTGTGTCAGACTAAGTTAACAGTTTATCTGCAGATTTTATTGTAACTTCTGTATCTTTACTGCAGATTTTTCCGCTGTGAAAAACAAATAGTGCTGGACAGAGCAGCTACAAAGTTCTCTTTTCTTCACATTGAAACTTGTTGATCAGGTGCTTTGATGAAGGACCTCCAGCTGTTTCCCAGTAAAGGTTTTAATGGTGGTTGCAGGAACAAGCGCTGCTGCTTTGGACGCATCGAAGCAAAAAATTTGTGTTGAGGATTTTTTATAATCGAATTATTCGAGTTACTCGAAGACTCGTTGCAGTCCCAAACTGGATACAGTGCCTTGCTCTTTTAGACAAAGCGAGAACCTTTTAGATTATATTTCTTCAGTGAAAAAGCTGGGGGGAGTTCATTCTTAGGTTCAGTACCCCTTCATTCAGGTTACTTACCGGTGTTTGCCATTCATCTCCAACCCAACTACAGGGCAAATGAACATGCCACAATGGATGTCCTCATATCTGTCTCCTTTTGTATTTCTTCTCTCTCCTTCCCATTCAGGATTATCAGTCAAGTTCAGCTCCTTTATATCCTGCAGAGAAAGCAGATAGACAAATTTCCTGTTTGAAACCAAGAATAAACACACAAACACGTTTCCAGATACGTCTCTACGAGCCGCACAAATAAATGCATAGCGTAGCTCTGCATCTTAACTAATTTAAGGAATAAAAAACATGTTCAGACTTCAGTGTTAACATACCCTGATACCACGGATGTGTGCTACAGCCTCAGCATTGGGTCTTTCAGCGGTCTTATCCAAGAGATATTCAATGATAGCATCTTTGTTATACAGCCTGAAACACAACATGGGCCAGACTATCAGAACAAGATACTGAGAAAATGTGTTCGCTCTGTCACACCATCAGGCCAAGGTTGCGCCTACGTAGCTGATTTTGCCCGATGGTGACAACAAAATAAGACAATAAATAAATAAAAATAAATCTTACCTTCCCAGCTCACAGGCGACAATGGGTCGTCTAAGTTTCTCCTGGCTCAAGGCACAGTACTTCCACTTTGCAGCCAGTTCAGCATTTTTATCAACCTATTATATCAGAAAAGTATAAGAACATGCCATGTGCATTTGTACATTATTAGCGCCGTCTTTAACCTGTTGAAATTAAACTATTTAATTTTGAACGATAACGTTAATGGCTCCATTAAGTACATGAAAATCTTCAAATACCGTAACACGTTTCTTTTAAAATTTCAAACTTAATCCACACAACTACTCTATTTAGCCTGCTAGCGTTAGCAACTTGGTAGCTTTCGACAATGTCCCCAACACGGATGATATTTTATTTAAAAAGGGAGGGAAACAATAGAGTTAACATACTTTCTCGACTTTTTTGGGCCCTTTCACCAACTCGTGTCTTTTGGGAATCGTGCCACCATCACAACCCATCTTGAAAGTCGAATTGTAACCAGTTAGCTCAAACAGACCAAAAAAAAAAAACCCACTCGCAGGCAGGAAGTTTCCAGGTTGTAAACAAACGACGAGATCTCATCAAAACTCGCGGGATGAGCAACTACTTTGAAGTTGCCCTCCAGCGGCCGAATGAGTAGACGTTGCAGGCATAGATATATATACATAGATACGGCATTGATCGCTGACTCGTATGCTTACGTCACCGCCATGTTGGAGGGGGCAAAAGGGATCACATGGGATTACCTTTCACAGGAAAGACTGACGAATTGTTTTTGATCATTTTGAAAAAAAACTTTTTTTTTGTGCTTAACAGTTTCCCAGTGTATATTAGTGCATATTTGAATGTGTGAATGAACGCATTAAGTTAAATAACTTTGTAGAAA
>JAVDPK010003186.1:158165-185873 GCA_034780415.1 Cichlasoma orientale
TATGGCGGACACACAGTTACGTCGCATCAGCGGGCCGAACCAGTCAACGAGGTATCTATGTATATATATCTATGGTTGCAGGTGTATCTAATGGCTTCGGCCACAGTGTGGCAGCATTACTCTAAATGTCAGCTTACTCATCTAAGTTGCTGCCTGAGGAATGGGAAGAAACTATATATATATTATATATTATATATAGAGAGAGATCTTTTGTAAATAGGGTTTGTTTGTTTTGTTACTGCTTGCTTGTTTTATTTAGAGCAAGTAGAAATCATAAATTTAGACAACTGTCTAGCGTGTAAATTGAGTAAGACAATAATATAAAGGCAGAATAAAAAAAAATTGCAAAAAGTATATTGTGCAAAAAATGTATTTAACATAATAAACAAAACAATAAACATAATGTATTTAGCAATATCAGTAATTTAACAATAAAAAGGTGTAGGGTGCTATAATTTTTGCAAAACTATAGCACCTTGCAACCCTGCAGTCATGCATGTACACATTAGACAACTTCCCACAGATCACTCCACTCTTTCACTGTCCATCCATTTTAGACATTTTCAGTCAGCCATTAAACCCAGAACTAGTAAGTGACATTAGTCTGGCTTTCAGGCCTCTTGTCAGAGTGGTCTAAAGATGAAAGTTTCCTTGGAAGATAGTTCAATGAGTGCTAATGAGATTTGTTTCCTGTGCCTTGCAGGCTGCAGATTAGTTTACTATCGATAGCACAGTCCAAGAGCGACCATTAGTTTGGGGAATACCTCAGTGGAGACATCTCTGGCGGCATGACTGATAATCGTTGTGGAAAAGGAGAAGGAATAAAAACAGAGCAATAGACTTCATTTTGGTCCAGAAAATAGATTTCGACCTCTTTATACTCACCACACACCGGCAGCCGCGTCCAAAATACAATATATTTCCCAAAATACGCAAAATTAACAAATATAAACATAAAAACATTTCACCATTTTCCCTGTTGGTTCGATTGGTTCTTCCTGTAATTTATAAATTGTGTTATGTGTCTTATTGAATTTCCTCCCTTTCTCACACAGAGCTAAATGTTTAGTATGGATTTTCATTAGAGGCAATGGAGTGAAAGCTCTGTTAGCAAACTATCTTTGAGAGAGTACAGCGCCCTGGGCTGAAGCAAATCAACACCTTAGTGTACAATGGCCAGTGGACAAAAGAAACCTAGTGTCATCTTCTATCACTGCCTTTCATGTTTTCAAGACTGCTTTCTTTTATTTTGTGTTTTTCTTTTTTGTGCTGCCTTGTGTCTGCTGTACATAATCATAAAAACTTACTGGACAGAGCTCATTAGTGGGAAAGGACTTTATTAATGATGCACTGCTGAATTTTCTACCTTTCATTTACATCTTTAAGTTCCAAATCAACAATAAACACTGACTTCAGAATTGTGTCGAATATGTCTCAAACAAAAGAAACAAATATCCACAGCCTAATGTACAGTAACTCAAAACACGCATTTATAGCAGAATAACTTACCAGGTATTATAATTTTAATTTAACAGAAAAGCATGGGGAATGATCACAGCACAAAAAGCAAGAATGGGGGGTAGTGAACGTCTAAATGTGCCCATGTTTGTCCAAATCTTAGAAGTGACTGCGCACTGCAGGCAAAAGCTCCTCGCTGTAATAATCACAGCTTCTGTGCTTTCTAATAGTTGAATCTGGTCAGTTTCCACAGCTGAAAAGCCGCTTCCTCTTTTACAAATCTCTCCCTCTGATTGACCTCCCTCCTACACATATGTCGGTGGTGCTACCCAGCACGGTTGACCCAAAGAAAACCCCAACCACCAAGCGCCCATCCAGCCTCATGTTTATACTTCCATGATGAGTCCAACCTGCATAATCAGACTTCCAGTGACTGGCCTTGAACTGAAACCGTATACATCTTAACCATCCCAGCAATCCAAAGCAGCCTGTGGAGACTAAGGCTGAATTAATTGCATATACCAGCTCTGATATTGCACCGAGTCCAATGCATTTAGCGTTTCTAATTGGGGAGGAATTGCTGTGTTTACATTGGCGCTAGTTGATAGAGCTGGACCCTTAGCCCTGCAGCCAACCAAGCTAAAGCTCTCTGAAGGAGAAAAACCAAACTGCCTAGTCCCTGAAATCTCTCTGGACAGAGCTGGAAGGAAATTATTTGGAACAGAGCAGAGGCCTATTTTCTCAGATTTATCATGGGGGATGGTGAGAAGGTAAATCTTTCTCCCTTTTTTTTTCTCCCTTTGGCAGATTTCACCTTAAAAAATGTGCAAAGGCACAAATGTGATTATTTGTAGTATGTAAGGAAATGCCATCCTGCAAAGGGTCTCCTGAAAATTGCTGTCGCTATTAATATCTTTGTTAATGTATTTATAAATCATGGCATGACAACTTTCCAAAGCCCAACTCTTCACATTGCTTGTTTTGACAAAATAGTATCGCCAGAAATCATCATATCTGAGAGACTGCTGGGGAAGCTGGAAGCATTATATCTGGCTATGTATAACAATTATTTACTGCTAAACTTTACATTTTGTAACTGATCGTGCCTCTGCAGCATGCATGCTTTTAATTTCCTCAATCGCACAAATTAATATTTAAAAAAAATATATTGTCCATCCATGAAACAAAACACTCTGTTGTCCATGCAGGAATAATATCATTTAAAGGCTGTTTTGACACTATTTAATAATTATCTGGAACAAATGCAGCCGATGAAACGACATCGCACCGCGTGCACGAGCTTCAAAGTTGTATCTGCAAATTTACCTTCACCATAAAATTCTCTCTCAGTAAAAAATCCTGGCAAATAAAAGAACATATTGTGATTTTAAGTTGAATGGGGAACGATGCTGTACTCAGTCAACTCTAACACCACGTATCAAGTCATATACAAGTTCATGTACCTAACATATAATGAGAAATCCAAAACCCTGGAAAAAGAACACCACATCCAACATGAAGGCTGAAACCAACGGGTTACCACACACCAGTCGACCACAATTATTTTCTCATTCCTTTTTCTGTTTATGTTGAAACTCACATAGCTAAAACTATGTCAGTTGGAAACACTGCCCATAACTAATTTTTCTATCCTCTTGGTCTGAGCTGCGCTGTTGAGTTTTTGCCATATATTGATACACACTTTTGATAGCTTGTACGGTAAATTATCCCATGTAATTTGGCATTAGGTCCTAACCAGAGAATAAGAGCAGAGGTTTTGTTTTTATTGTCTCTGTTTATATGATCAAAAATAAAATTAGGTCTTGTCTATATTGCTCAACTTAGTGCAGGACTGATAAAGAAAAATGTGTTGCCATGATTCCGCTTTTAGACGATTGCGGGCCATTTTTCCCTGTCGCACCAGCCAGCTGTGTGACAGTTTTGATCCACTGGTTGCACTGAAGTGTACAGCTCAACAATTTTTTATTTACCACAAATTTCATGAAGAACTGGGACCTTTGTGAGCCCGGCCAAGCTTACACAGAACCACGCAGCGGCACACAAGCGCAGTCCACCTGGATGCATTTTTACCATCAGCCAGCCAGTTTATGATTATCTTTTCCACTGTGGCAAACCAGACTGAACACCCACCGAAGGATAAATGGATACATGCACGTCCACATGCAGGCACGCACACATTCGCAGTCTGTGAAAGCAGACGTGCTTATGATACAGACACACACGCACGTTCCAGGGTTCCTCCGTGATGGCTGTGACCTGGTAAGGAAAGTCTCCATACATCAATAGAAGGTATATGAATGGAACAACTCCTGCGCTGGCAGCAAAGACTCAGTCACAACTCGTTAGCTTGACAGGGTAGCAGAAAGGTTCTGACAGCGTCCTGGCTGTGATCAGTGTGGCCTAGGGTGATGGGGACATACCTGTGGCTGCTTTGTGTACTCTGTGGGCACGTGGTAAAGACTAAGCATACGTAGCAGCTGAGGCCTGGCAGCAACGGTAGCTAAGGGTCTGGGTGTCCACGCCAGCCGCCGCCTCACCATACACTTCTTCAGCAATAACAAAGTTCACTCTCACTTTTTTTTTTTTTTACAACTTTTTACACCCAATTTCACCTTCTCATGCCCTCTCTCGCTTTCTCCTGCCCACACACACACACACACACACACACACACACACACACACACACACACACACACACACACACACACACACACACACTATAGCCATAAGGGGAAACAGTACTGCTGTGGTACAATGAGCTCAGTGCTAAGTTTGGACACTAAGCAAAAATCCATTTGGAAAGTAATTATTATTTTTTTTTTCGTTTATTAACCAGATTTTGTGGTTTTAAAGTTATAGATTTGTTGGTCTTTGAAGAAATAGTTTAATAATTTGGTTACTTTCTTTATAAGAGTTAGATGAGCAGAATAATAGGCTAGCGAGCTCACGCGTTCAGTAAATAATTAAGGCTACAACTAGCAGCCAGTTAGCTTAGCTTGTCAAAATGATAAAACAGAAAGCCCTGGCCAAGAAATAGGCACATTTCTATTCTAAATATACACATGTATACAAATATACATGTAATAATAATAACAAATTCATGCTTTAGATGTGTTTACAGGTAGATTTTGTTTCTTTGTAGTGAGCTGGTTCTCTATCATCAGTCTTTTTCACTAAGCTATCTTGCAGCAACTAATCACATGAGCTTTACTTATTTACTTTTAGTTGTTTTTTTTTTTTTTTTTTTCACAGTTTAAAGATGCTTCGTTTTTCTGCATACGGTTTCTTCAATGATGTGCTGAAACTGAGCCCACTGAGCCCTCTGCAGAGATTTTATTCAGCCCCTTTCTAGATGTCTCTCTGAGGGGTCTTTGGAGGAACACATGTTTTTAATAAGGGTCTTTGCATCTGGCCTTGCATAAATGTTTTGCAGCGTTCCTTCTGTGAGCTGGGGCCTGTCTTTACAGTGGAGGCTAATCAGTTGTAAATTCTGTTTTAAAAAGGAAAAGAGGGGCATGGAAGGAGTTAATCTCCAGGGCCCATTCTGTCTCACCTAATTCTCTGTCTCTCTCTCTCTCTCTTTCTCATATATATACCTATATAGTAGAGACACACTCCTTTACAGAAAGTGTCAATAGCAGCTGATGACAAAAAAAAAATGTGGGGGGAGAAGAAAGGCTCAAGGCTTTGACAAATGATCTAATAAACGGTTTGGAAGATTACAGGCTAGGTGCCCACAGGGAGGGGAAGTGGAGCAGTAAATATTTTTTAAAAGCTGTCAATAAATTTTCTGTGTTGAGTTGAGAGAAGTATCTGCAGCGAGAGCCCAGGAGACTGGGCTCCTGTGCTGGGTGGGTGATACTAGGTAAGAACCTGGGTAACACCAGGAGTAAATTAAGTGCTGAAATATTGTTTAAATAAAGTGCTGATATAAGAAAGCGATGCACAAAATTTATGGCAGGGTCAGAATCACCTTGTTTGATAACTATACTTTAGGGAGCAGTCAAATTAAATGATGTGCTTTTAGTTAAAATCTCATTCTTTTGTGTTTTATGCCTCCACTGCCTTACACACAAAATCTCTTATATGCTACACAAGACAATCAAATATTTGCTGATGCCTTGTGTTTCTGTTCATAAAGATACGAGCGATTCATTCTGTCAGCGCACCATAAAGTTCACAGACACCAGTCTCACTTTCCCACACCTTTCAAACATGCATGTTACTCAGCAGCCCAATTAAAGCTGATTTAAGAGTTCACCTGCATGCCTATTGGCAAATGTTCCCCGCACGGCTGTGCTTCTGTGTGACTGATGGGTTGATGAGGTAATGACAGAAAGACACAGGTTTCACCTGCAGTTGTCTTTTCATAGAACTCCAGCGTGGGTTGTCCGATTATCTGGATAAGTCAGCTCATTCAGAAACGAGTAAAACTACCTGACAGAGGCAGCGAAGAAGGAAGCAGCTATAACTAAAATGTTGCATGGCTTCATTTCAAGTTGCACTAAGAGACATGTTGTTATGCAGACATTGTAATGCTTTGACTCACACTGTTATAATTAGAAGTATTTATCCTATTTGCCTCTATTAGCATGCTGATAGTCAGGATGTCCTTTCACATTCAGTGCACATTGATTAACAAACTGACACAAAAAAATGTCTTAAATACCTAAACCCATGTTGCAAGATCACCTGGTGCATAAAGACACTGTTCAAATTTTCAGATGAGTGTACAAAGAATCCTGTTATATCTGAGTGAAACTGTACTGAATGTTTAACCAACCTGATCACTCCTTTTCCACCTTCATTCAGCTCAACCGGGTGGAGCAGTTGGATTCAAAGGTGCAACAGTGGAATCTATTGCCACCTCATAACTACCATAGGAAATTGAAATTTTTAGACCTCCCAGTCATCAGACATAACAGCACTGATTTTATTCCTCTCTACTTCCTCTCCCACCAGCTTGTGTAAACATCAAAATTAGTGGTCACGCAGTAAAAATAAAAACTAGCTCAGTTTTGTGCTGGTTGTAGTGGGGAGTGTGAAATGTTTATGAAAGGCCAAGAAACTTTTTTTTTTTTTTTTTGTAAGTATCTTATTGATGGAAAAAAAGGTTTATGTTTGTTGATCTAGCTGATACTTGTGCGCTCTTTCTACAGCACACACACGATAACACAAGTATTCATGGCCATGAGTACATACAAACCGCAAACACAACAAAGCCCTGAAGATATGGGATCCTGACACCTTCTTTGACACTTTCCTCGTCACTCTTGGAACAAATACTCTTGAGTTTCTGTTTGGTAAGCAGGGAGAACATCCTCCCATTACCCGTGTTCTCCACTTCCCAGCTGGTTTCCCATCCTGTGGATAATGTTTCACTGATCCTCGCATCACGCTGCTGCTACCAAGGTGTGGTGGCCAGAGGTTCAAGACCTCCAAGCCAAATAAACACAGCACAGAGGAGGCTTGATGAGGTGTTAAGGTTGGAACACGAAGGTGTAAATTAGAAATAGTAAATTACAATAATTATCATACTGTTTTAAATAACATTCATTTAATCTTAATAATTAATATTAATTATATCATTGCCACACTCCAGTTGTTTTCTGCATTATATAATAAATTCATTACAAAATGTAAAATGTGATCGCAATTATTTGGATCATTTAGTTGTAACTACGTTGTATTTACATTTTTCTAACTATAACCCAGTAAAAAGTGTCACAATAGTACAATATTTTTTGAGCCTCCTCACATTCATTACAACATTTTTTTCTCTGCATAAATTTTGGAGTAGTACCCATTTAGAAGGAAGTCTTACCTTGTTGCCCTTAAGACTGCACCGGCTTATAAATGTCACCCTTAATCTCTCTTAATTCTTGATTCCCTCACATACTTCTTGGTTTTACTTTGTCTAACTGTGCCAAAGAAACGAGGCCCAACTCTCTCTGACATTTATACAGCTGCCCTTGAAGCAGAAGCAGCAACTACCAAACAGACATCACTTCCAATCATCATCACGACCCCAAAGCCCTCTGAAAACAGGCAGCCTCCTCCAGGTCTCCAGTTTCTCTTCAAAATCCCACCAGCCTCACCAGTATTCTCTGGGATTCACTCTAGCCTGCAGTATCTTCTTTTACAGGCAGTGCCTGTCATCCTAACAATCCTTAAAAATCAGAGGCAAAAAAAAAAAAAAATCACTGCACGATTTCTTTAAGCTATTATCTTTTTTTTTCTTTTTCTTTTTTTTTTTTGATGGGCAATTGACTTCAGGAACGGGAGTTTGTAGGGAGGGAGGGAGTGGGGCTGTGGAGTTTGGTTGTGCTTGCCAGTAAGAGCTCCAGGGCCTCCTGTTCTGTTCTGCTGTGATGCCTGCGTGCTGAGTTTGGCTTGGCTTGAATCTCTGCACTTGATGGTTTATTCATATTCAGTGGTGCAGGACGCTGTGCCATGAGGTTCCTCTCACACTCAATATGTCTGCGAAAAAGTGACAGCGAAGAAGTCTGAATCCCACTTTTTGCTGCATAGGTGTTTAAAATGTTTTGTTCTGATCTTAAGATTGAAGCAATCATCGTGTGCTAAGGCAGCCAGTACCGCATATCTTTACTGTTTCGCTCCACAAAAGCTGACATTTTACAACAACATCTTGTCATGTGTGTTCTAATCCTGTCTTTTCAACTTTGCTCTTTGTTTTTTCACGTGTTTATTTTATTCTCCTCTTTTCCATCTCTATTCTTCTGCTGTGACATGTATTTCAGAATCAAAACCATGAATTCCTTTAGCCTTTTTTTTTTTTTTTTTTTTTTTTGCCTCTAACAGACTGGAAAAAGAAGCCTTAGTAAATATATCTCATGCACATCAAAGCACATAAGAGGCAACGCTGAAGAAAAGTTTGGCATTCAAGGAGAAATTTATTTTCTGTGTATATTACAACCTCCCACACAGCCATCACATATTCCCACAAACTCATACTACACTTGTACATGAAAACTGCACATAAATACACAAATAGGTAAACACCCTAACTACAATAATGTTTAATCTCGGCCGGGTCATTGTCTCCATGGCTTGCACTCATCAATTAACAAGCCACTTGCTATTCAAAAACAAACAACATCAACTTCCCCTGAAAACCCCAGTCAAAACAAGCAGCAAAGCCTGGCTTGTCCACACTGCCCCTCTTAATCAAAGCCAGATGTCTCCTCGAAAACTATTTCTCTCTTTTCCTCACAGCACCCCTTTCTCCAATCTCTCATTCCCCTTCTCTTCCCTCCGCATTCCCTTTCCTGTCAGAGATTGTGTAGACGGCTGGTCCTCAGCAGTCGTGATTTGGCACTCTTAGCCTATCTGTCTTTTTCTCTCTCTCTCTCTCTGTCTGAAGCTTTCCCTCTACTTCCCTCGCTTTCCCTTTTTCTGTCTTGAAAATCAGCATCTTGTCAAGCAGGCACAGACCTACAGTGAACCTCCATAGCATTCGCGATCATTCAAGGTGAAAAATTAGACCCACATGGCTGATGTCGCCAAAGAAGTGTGCCTTGCAGAATGCCTTCCAGTTGATCTGCTGGGCCATTTGATGTCATGGTGATTTTGAAATACATGCCACAGCCTGCCTGTCTAAGTAAGAGTTCTAGACTTCTTTCTGTTTACTTAAGCGTGAGCCATGTCCCTTAATTGCTCTCTTTGAAGAGAGCAATCTTGTGGCTGTCAACACACCATTCTCAGTTTGTCGGGGCCGGAGCCAGGCCCAGAGTGAACGCTAATTTACTTTTCCACCTCAGTGCCGAGAGAAAACACCCTTCCCCAAAGATGCTAAACAGTATCGGCAGTTCTGTTCTGCTAACTGCTCTTTAGGGGGAAACCTCCGCAGCTCGTCTCCCTACTACCACTGCTTTCAGCTCTCTAGCAGACTCACCCTCTTTAATCTTAGAGGCAAACAGCCCCCAGTGTTGTTCTTAAAGCTCAGGCACAACCCCGGACAGCTCAATGGGCCCTTGGAGAGAAGAAACAAAAGCACAAGTCACTGTGCTTGAGATCTGCCATGTGATTGGCACTAATTTAGTGGCTCTTTACCCCTTTTGTACTTTTGTATTACACTGTGTTATACTGTCTTATAGAATTAGCTGTGATTTATTCTGCTCTGGTAAAGAACTGTTGCTCGGGAACGGCTTTGTCAAACGTGTCAAACGTGCTGGTCTTAGATAAATTCCTCTGAGCCGTTCATTGTGGAAATCACAGATGGGAGCCAACAAAATCTGAAGTTAACTTAGTTGTGCCTTTTCTTCACAGCTTGCAGCAGTGACTTAGAGCATTAATTTAGTTGGATATGTTTTGGGGGGAAAATGTTTGCTTTACTTTTTAACTACACTGCATTTTTAATGCTTTGCACATTCATAACTATTGCTGCAGTTTTACACAACAAGATTAAACCTCTATCACCTGTAGCTTTATATGTGTGTTTAAGGTGCTCATGAGTTTTTTATTATATAAAAATGCATGTTGAATATATTAACAGGGCATTTCAAGAAAAAAGTAGATTGACAGCCGCCATTTAAACTACAATTAATGCCTCTATCATCTCCAGAATTTCTTCATCTTTGCAGAACACAGCATCCAGAACTTTAAAGAAATAATAATTTTAGGTAAAGCTATGTGGAGACATTCTCTAAACCATACTTTTCCTTTAATTTAAATTATTATAATTCTCAAACTTGTTCACAATCTAAAATAAATAAATCTGCAAATCACTACTTGCTCTATTTTTAATACAGAAGAAAAACAACTACTTCACACCATCCTCAGTCCAGGCTCTTATCAGCATGGACTTCATGCCTGGCTTGCTGACTTCACTGCTTCAATGGGTTTGAGGGGATGGAGGAAGGGGCAGCAGATTCTTGAAGGGGACACTTGTGGGAAGGAAAAGGGTCTCATTGCAAGAGATCAGCTTGTGTAAACATTCAGGTTAATGAAGCTCAGTGGGCCTAATCCTCAGCCCTCTTTCTCACTCTCCCTCACCCTGGCCTCAAACCCCATCACCCCTCCCCAGGACCCACACCCCTATTTTCGACTATAATCCCTTGCAGGAGCAGGACCTGTCAATCAAAAGAACCTAAGAGAAGAAAGACAGGGAATGTTGTGTGCACACACTTGTGTGTATGCGTATAAACATATTTACGCTGCATACAGTACATGTTTGAATATGCTCACATTTCAGAGTGGATATGCACTTGTATATACAAACCAAAATCACCATGTTTTTAGATGTAAGGTTGCCCTAGGTGCTTTAAGGTGAGAGTTGGATGGGGTATTTCCACACTTCTTCAAGCTATGAATCTGAATAGAAACAGTGGAAGCTCTGGACTCAGACTTTGAATCAGGGGTAATCAGCAGCACATCAACAATGCACGTGGAAGAAGAAAAGGGGATGAAGGATCAAAGAGAGAAAGAACAGAAAGGCGGGTTTTCTAGTTTAAGTTCTCCAAAATATTCACACGTTGTGGTCAGACTATCAGGCAAGCACAGGAGGAACTATTTTTTCTACCCTAAAACAACATCACATTATCACAACACACTGGGCTGCTGAGAAATAAGTGTTACACACCACGCTGCTCTTCGTTCATAGGAAAACTTTTAGGTCTTGGTTAAAGGTTTTGATAAACAACAAATGTTGGAAAGGACCGTTGTAGTTCAGACATCTATTATTTCTTAAACTGCACAAAGCTTACTGTTTAAATAACTTACCAGAGCAAGTCTTTGAAGCTTTTGATCCCATGCAAAATGAGTGTGTGTGAGGCTGCGGTGAACATAATGTTCTGCATGTAAAGCATTTTAAGGTTGGTGTTTTGGTCTGAGTTTATTTTTAGCTGGTTCAAAACAAATAAACGTGAAAGGAGCAGAGTAAGTTGCAGTTCTTGGCATGTCTAAGTCACTTGCTACCTACATAAGCAATCAAGGATTTAATACCCAAGAATTATACCTGTTATGCTCAATGGGTAATAAGCACCTGTTCACACTGAAAGCCTGAGGCAGGGTTCATGTTTTTGTTTATTTGTAAGTATTTGATTTGGTTAGTTTTGGTTTTAGATTGCAGTCACACAAGTGCCCCAAAGAGCATAGAATTCCTACATGCTGGTATCATCATATGTGGGATCCATCTTCCTAGACTTTATACTGCTGATTTTTAGCCAAACATGTTGGCATGTTTTTCATTTCGCAGGTAGACTTCTGCTGTTATTTAAATGAATGAAAAAAAGGTGAATGAATGGATACTGTTTGTACACCGTTTCATAGTTTTTGTTTATTTTCAGTAGGAATTTGTTTTAAATCTCATATCTTCTTCCTCCATCCTTTGAGGTAAAAGGCAACCTGGAAAGTGTCAGATTTTTTTTTTTTTTTTTTTACTTTTTGTGACATTGTATTTCAGTTCCTGCTGTATTTTGCTTAATTAATTGGCATGAAACAATATTCACCTGCTTGTTGTGATCTGTGGTCCAGAGGAGGTTTCACACTTGTAATTTTCATTTAGTATATCCACTCTGGAGCTTCACGGCTCACTGATACTGTCAGAAAGGTAAATGGTAAATTTAGGCCTGGTTTATACTTTTTGTGTCCGCTCGGCCCGAATGATGTGAATTTAATTGGCGAGTGCGAGGGTCCATGAGGTTGTTTGTGTGCCTGCCTGATTTTTGGTAAGAATTTATATTGCACTGCACCAACTCCGCATGTTCTCCAGGTGGTGGACTTATAGTGGACTTCAAATAGGTATAACGGGAATGACTCGGCAGCCAGGTCTCCAGCTGTCCGTGTCCATGTCCACAATGGACTATAATCGAGGCATTAGTTTGCATAACAACATAGAATCATTATATAAAAAACATTTTTATCTTATTAAAAACATTTGAAGAAAATGCTGCTTGAAAATAAGTGTTAGCGAAGACGCCAAAAAGGCTTATGTCCAAATCCGTCTCACACAAAATGATTTCCTACACAAAATTTCCGCATCCAAAAAATCTTAACGTAACCTAAAAAATACCCAGCAGCTAACAGGCACACCGCAACTAGTTCCTTAATCTTTTATACCATTAGCACTAAATATAGTACTCCTTTATGTGGGCTATTTGGTGAGAGGGCTAACTGCAGCTCTGTCCTAGATATTAAATATATATTTTCATGGGGTACTTATTTAAATATGGGTACGGGTCAAAATGTCAGCAAGAGGTACAGTTTTATAAGAATGCTGATGTTAGCTTAAATAGCTAGCGGGCAGCCATAAAATAGACTTAAAATACCAGTCAGACGTTTGGACACACTCACCCATCGTGTCCAAACGCTTGACTGGTACTGTACCTGTCAATATTACTCCAAAGTGTATGCTTGACATTTATAGCCACGGTAATTATTTCTGTAAACATTTCCTAAATTTGCTGTAAAACACAGATACACCGCCAAGATGATGTCATTTCTCATCATGTTCTCATCGTGCGTAGGGCATATGGAGCTACTAAAAACAGACCACTAATTAAGAAATAATATGAGATTAAGAAAATTAATTTTGAAAACACCTTTTAAGCGAGACTCGTATCATATTGTTGAGAAAGCCCCTGTTCCGCAACATCGGCGTTAACTCAAATCTCCGTGGGATTTCTGATTGAGGCGCTTGTATGTAAACAGCCCTATTTGTACCCGAGGAACAGTATTTAGTATTAACTACCCTTTCCACTGCTCCCATTATGGTGGGAGACCACAAACCAACTGGCTAGCGGCCACACCTTTGTTAAACAGGTATCAGAGAACAATGTATTTGGGTAAGTACAGGTTTTTAGGTGTAGTATGTTTGTGTAGATGAATGCAGTTTTCACTTCCTTGACCAACTCCTATTACTGTCTCCACGGCACACGTCCTAAAGACAAAGCCTGAGGTGCCTACACCACACAGGGGATGGGTAAATATTTGCACTCAACTTTTACTTAGGTTTCCTTGTTTAATTGTACATTGAGTAAAAATATCACTGCTAAATTTCAGTAGCAATCAGTTGCAGATTGCAATCAATTGAATACAGTTTTTTTTTTTACCCCTCCCAATACCAGTGCATAATCCTGGCTATGGTGGCCCCTGTAGAACAGATGACTCTCGCTGCCATTCATCTGTATTGAGTGTAGGCTGTTGGTCCACTGTTTACCTCAGCTGGTGTCAATGTCTGTTTACTTTGGAGAAGGCTGTAAAATTTGGTGAAAGGGTTTTGATAAAAGTCAATGAGTCAGTGAAGCTCACTATCAAGTGACAACTACTGGTGTAAGTGAACCTAACTAAACTACATGGATCTAACATTATGGACTCAGACACTTGAATAAACTGTCACATGACGTGAGAATGTAATCCGACTATTTATTAGAGGGAAAGTGTGATTTTTAGGACACTCAAGTCTAACATTAACTGACATAATGTTAGCTTATAACCAGTTGTTGTTGTTGTTTAGCCGGCTTGTTGTCAGCTGTCCAGAGACGGAAGGGCCGCATAATTTGATGACAATTGTGTAACTGTGACAATGTCAGGAATAAATAAGCATGTCTATGCACGTTTTCATGTGTTAGAGCCCTGACTTCAGTTCGGGAGATGAGGCTTGAGAGGATGAGGAAGAGGATGGGGTGGAACTCAGGGAGGAGAGAGAGCAGTGGTGGAGCAGGCATAATGAGAAAAAGATGATCAAAATATGCATGTACAAATGTTAAATGGTCATGTGTAGTTTGAAAGAGTTATTTTTTCATACGTATGTGGCTGGTCTCTCCCCACAATACATAAAACACAATTAAATGGTGGGGCGGCAAGGCAGCTTCCACAAAGTAGACCCCTCACCAATGTATTTTTAATGGATTAATTCTAAGTTTATGACAATGCATCAATTTATTGGAAGATGTCATTATACACTAATCAATATATATTTATGAGTACAGCATTCTTTTTTATATTAAATAAGCCTAAAAAAAATACTTACTGTACCTTTAAAAATGTTTGTATTCACATTAATACTTTCAAACTGAACATCACTGTGAGCACTTTGGGTTAACTTGGGCAACCTTTGGTGCACTTCGGCGAGAATTTTGCGGAGAGAAATGAGTTGCATTCCCTTCACGTTACTGTACTTTTGTCATTGTTGGGAGGCAGTGCTAAGTTTGATCTAAAACAAAGCACTAAACAGACAGGAAAAAACATTATTAAGTTCTCATAGATAAGCTGCATGCAGGGCACGTGGGGTAATTTGAAAGGTCACAGAGGGCATGACTAATCATAGGAGTATTCGCTTACTGGTCATACTTGATCTTTGGACACTTTTTCTCACAGTGCTCATTTTTCTACTGTCTTTTCGGATTTCCCTGTTGCCTCCACCAAAGGTTGGCTGCTGTTTTATGATAGCAAAGTTATTTGTGACGATGATGATTTATGCTCTAATATGCTTGTCCCATTTATTCCGGCTCCCTGGGTTCCCATAAATCAGTACTTATATGGAGACTAGCATAGCTTCTCATGGGACATGCAAGTGCTAAAAACACAGGGCCATGAAAGATAAATCAAAGAGTTCCTGAATATTATCACCATCCAATCATTTTCTGAACATTCAGTAGGAATTGTCTATATAATCTCAGGCCTTTTGTGTTCTTCTCTTAAATTCTGAAAAATAAGAAAAGAAATCGGCAGCGATTTATTACCTGCCTCCGACTATTTATTGGCAAAGCTGTCGGTGAAGTTTTTGCAGCAAGATTTGGTGAAATAAAATGAGCTCCATTAATGCCACCCAGACCATTATGACTGAGCTGTCTGAGCACTTCTGTCAGAGGTCTGTTCGCTGAGGCCAGATGGCAGAAAGAGCGAGGAGGAGAGAGAGACAGATGACAGAAAATGAAAAAAGGAGTGAGGTAAGAGAAGGACAAGATGAAAAACTGGGCGGTTTGGGCTTTCCCTGGCATTCCGCATTAAGCTCGGAACCCAAACCACACACGCAGGCACAAATACAGTATATCCACGCATAAACACTGAAGTATTCACTCCAGACTCCGAACCCAACCAGTGGCTCTGATCCAACATTAACATGGTACAGTCCATAGCCACGTGTGGCACCATGGAGTAAGACTGGGTTGTTCTGCCAATTCCTCTGTGGCAAAGATGGTGTACGGAACCAAAGAATGAAGCCAGCAGCATCTCGCTGCCACTGCGAAGCCCCTTCGTTCTTCTTCTTCTGCGGTGGTGAGAATGGTCTCTTGTAGTGACAGGGGCAGCCTGAGATACACTGAGTGCCCCTCACTTGGCTGCATTGTCTCATCTTGGTCCTTTTTATTAGGAACTCAGCAGGCTTATTATTTTTATTATGAACTGCCTGTGTTTTTGTCCTCAGGATGCCAGGCTTCAATGCACACAGCTGTTTCTCCTCAACTCCAGTGTTTTCTTAACTTAAGAGGTGCTTTTGTGAAATGCTGTTCAGAGATTTTTCTTCAGCATCCCCCCAGACCATGCCTATCTTTTCCCTAGTCTGCCCCCCTTCCCCCCCTTTTTTCCTTTATCCAGGATTAAGCCAAGTTGAACAGCCATATCTTCAGGTTGAAATGACAGACTAGTCATATTATGTTGAGTACAGAAAGCCAGATAATCATTAAAGTGTGAAATAGCACATCCAATTGGTTTGTCTTGAGCATGGCACGCCAGTGTGCTTGACCACTCACTGTAACATTCATGATGAAGAAAACAAAGCCTTTCTCAGAAGTGTATCAGTAGAAGCCTTTGATCTAAACTCCATGTACAATTTTAAATTATGATTTTAAAAAACCCACAGGAAAAGAATTATCGGTGATGAACAATATTTAAAATAGACACACTTCCTCTGTGTCCAAGTGATGAAATTCTACTGGGAAGATTTATGAGCTATATTTTTATCTATCATTAATCACACCCCCACTTCTTTTAGGAGAGGGTCATAAAGTGAATGTGGAGACATCAGGCTTCTAGCTAACAACCTGGAAGTCTGATCAATAGCACAGATCAGGTTTCCCAGCTACATCGCAGAGAGAAAGTAAAGCAGCAGCTGTTTAGAGCTTCAGTCTGGATATTAGGTGCCAAGCTTACAAAAAGCAGAGAGGCCTTCCTTAGTGCAGTTCAACATATGGACACATTGTCCATGTAAAAGATGACTATTTGGCTCAAAGGACAACTTTTTTTTTTTTTAGGTTAGTCTCTAATGACACTTCATTGCTGTTTTGTTTGTTTGTTTGTTTTTATACAATATTCTCCAGATTCTCGCAATCAGAGGACAAAAATAATCAAAAGCTTGTTTATCCTTTTCTTTCCAAAAGTCCTTTTATTTTCCTCCAAAATATAATAGGGGTTACTTCTCATTGAAACAGAAACAGACTGAAACAGAGCTTGTTAATACACCAAAATGTGCCATTCTTTCTACATACATGTTCGTACATTTATTTTATATATTTTTTCTAGAAACAAGTCATATTTGTCTGACATAGACAGAGAGACTATGCCAAATTAATTCTCTTTGAATGCCAGCTGTCACAAAATCAAATTCATAAAAAGGTCTCTGGCTGGAAAAGCAGCACTATGATAAAGAAAAGGTCAAGCCAAAACATTTTCCCCAAATTTAACCCATACAGAGGACCTCAAGCTGCGTTCAGAAGCAGAAAACATGATTCACACATTGAGACATGCAGACACCCCTGCAGCCGTCAGTTTTTATGGATCCCAAAAGTCCTATTATCACAACCCTCTAGCATGAAACGAGCACATATTCTCCAAAGCTTTGTAACTGGGCCCAGCAAGTCATGGTTAATGTCAGCTGATCCACCGTGCTTACATTGTTCCCAAAATTGTTCAGGCCTGTCATAATCTCTGTGCAATTTCACCACAATCTCAGTCTAGAAGGAACTGATTAGTATTCACTGTGACCGGTAGTAAATCAAAAGAGTGCAAACAGAGGAGGAAACCCCTCTCTGGATAAGGGAGATGAAAGGGAAATAACAAAAGTTCACTTGAAGCAACACAACTCAGTGACAGTTTGAGTAGAAAGTGTGTTGGCGATGTGTTTGAGATTTACTGCAAAGTAAAGCTCAGCTGTCAACTTCCAGTGTTGAAACAAATACCTCTTAATTTTGATAGCTTTTTTTAAAAAACTTGCAAAACCTCTCCCAAAACTGTGTGAGCATTTGTCTTTGTATGGCAAGGATGTCTCGCGGTTAGACCTTACTATTGAGTCATGCTTTTCTTCTCCATCACCACAGTCTAATGGCAGTAAGACTAGACTTGGTAAACCCAGAAAAGGGGGATGGTAGAATGAATGGTCTGTCACAATGTTAAAAAAAGAAAAAAAAACACAGCATCCATGAGTTGTGCTCCCAGGACAGTTGGCTTTCTTTCTGTCCTGGTGTTTTATCAATAAAGTGATTACCTCAATAGAGAGAACTGTGTCTTTTAAAAGCCTTGTTAGTTGTGAGATAATTAAACCAGCAGAGGATCTGTTCAGATGGTCAGATGTATGAATTATTGATAAGTCAGTGGAGATTTTAGAGGAACTCAGGGGATCATTAATAATTGATACACTCCATTTGGATTAGTACATGCTCATGAAAATGGTCATTTTGTTAACATGAGAAGAATTTAAACTGTTTCTCGTACATGCATCCATCATGCTGACTCCTTGATGTTCTTGGGCCGTCAGCAGTCCAGCAGCAGCAAGGAGAAGCAACGTTCCGCAACCATGACTATAAATGCTTCTCTGCCTTGTCGACTGCTTGATATTTTCCTTCACTTGTCTGCAGAGTTATTAAAATCAGGCCTTGTGTCCTTCAGTACCCAGTCTGAGTAATAACAGGGTAATGCAGTAAGTGAAACAGCCTTGTTCTAATTAGGTGTGGTTGTGCGCAGCGTTCCAGTGCCTGTCGACTGCTCACAGACATGACTATAAACACGTTGGCCTCAGCACTCATTGGATTCACAGCGTGGGCTATAGGGCAGAGATGGATCCAATAATGCATTTTCTCTCAAAGATCAATGAGAAAAAACCCAATAATCGCATGGGAGAGTTGGTCAAGAATAAAATAAAGGAAGATAATGTATAAGGGAGAGGTAGTGTTGCAGTGGGTTCGCATTCACTGGGGAATCTTCTGAGTTGCTTTGTGTGAGAGTTTCTTATGTATATTAAAAAAAAAACACTGAAAAAAGTTACTAAAAATCCTCAGGCCATGTAGTAGATGGACACTGAAGAAAATGCAGGGATTTTATGCAACCGGAGCTCAATTACGGCCATTGCACAGTGTCCTTGTACACTTTGAGTTATCTTACCGACTGGTGTGGTTTTGCTTTTCATGTGGTTTGCAAAATGACAAAATGACACAGTGGGCTAAAGCTTTGAAGTGACATGATGACAAACTGCCACTTCACCAATGTTTGGTTTACAGCTATAAAACATTTGTTACATCCTCATATTTAAGTGTTTACAGAATGTATCGGGTTTTACAAAACAAAGGCATCTTAGTTAGGTCTATTGTCATCACAGTGATCAGAGCAATGTATAAATTAATAGTGAGAAATCAAATGTTTATTAGACCAAATGATTTAGGGGTTAAATTGTTTAATTTAAACCTGAAGATCACTCATCAAACAGACTGGAAAGGGGGTTATTAATGTCATGTGTTCTCTATGATGCCACAAGATGGCACATTAAATCCTGAGCAGTAGTTGAGACCAGCTGCAAATTAATGACAAAGATCAAGTTTCTGAGTACTTTTGGAACAAGGGATATAAAATAAAACACTTTCAAATAGATTAATGCATAATGTGCTACATATCATGTGTATACACAATTTCATTAAAAGCAATTCACTGGATCACTAAATATTAAAAATAGATCATAGGCAAACAATAAACATACATACTGTATATGTGATAAACCCTGTTACTGTAGTCTACATACTGATGAGTGTCTAAATTGAAGTTATGGGATAAATTAGCCGCTCATTTCTTTCCTGTTATGCATGATGAATTGTCCTTCTGCAACCTGAAGCAAAGCAATGCTTTTCATTGATTAGCAGTCGGCTCTTGATCTGTTCTTTACTTATTTTTTTGGTTGCCAAGCAGGATTTTGTGTGCCTTGTAGCGTGTTAACTTAGACTTCCTTGCTCTTTTTCCCCCTGCCTTCAGCTTGTTGTGGGCGGAGTTTTCACACACTTTGCAGTGACAAGACAATGTGCAACAAGGTGAGGCTTTGGTGAAAATCCACTGCCTGAAGCCACCAAGCAGAGACGAAAGGAAATGAAAACATCACTTCTTTTTTCACACCTTTACCTTTCCCCCAGCCAATCCCCACCTCTTTTCTCCTCTACTCCCTCTCTTTCTTTCTCTCTCATTCACCCCAGGCATTGAGTTGATAATCCAAAAGGTCACCTGTGGCCTCCTTCTCTCACCCCTCCCTTCTGTTTCTGTTCTACAAAGAGAGAGAGAGAGAAAAAAAACAGAGAAAACGAACCTGAGGGAGTTTCAATCACGGTCACCCAGGGGCAGGTAATTCTGGAAGTAAAACAATTGTCTCTTCTTCTCATTGCAGTTTTCTCCCACATAATTTCCTTGTTCAATGAGGTCCGTTCCTTTATCCAGGTGAAGGTGAAAAGGTGACGCAGGCATAAAATGCAAGCCACTTTAGGGTTAAAGAGCCTGGTCCTTGAAAAAATAGCGAGACAACGTCTCGTATGTGAAAAATGATACATAAACATGATATATAAATATATTATTTACATGTAGAAATTTGAGTAGTGTGATGGGGACTTTATAGTAAATTATGTTATGAGCTGAAAACTTAAATATATGTTCCCCTTGGTTACTGTTGCCTGACTATTTTTTTTTTTCTTTTTACTTCTCTTGCAAATCTCATTATGTGAAACTTTTTTCTGGGGGGCAAGAGTTAAAAATGTCATTCACAATGAAAAGTTTTCCACTGAAAGATGGGAAACTTTTCTCTGTGCTTATTTGGAACAGTCTCTGTGATTTAGTCTGGCAAACATATTAAATATTGACAAGTGCAGCTTTAAACACACAGATTACCACTTAAAATCTCTTCATTCTCCCATTAGCTTTCACTAGCTATCACTTTTCAAAATATTGATTTGCAGTAATCAATTATATGGCTTTGCGTAAGCTTTTGGTGGCAGGAATGAAAGGTCAAAGGCCACGGGTAGGTCCCTTTCCCACATTCCGTTTGCAATAAATCAATATTTACGCAGTCAAAGCAGGCAGGTAAACCAGTGAAGCAATTTATACCTTTTGGAATCATTTTACAGATAGTGTTACTCATGAGTTCCTCCAGCTGCTTTATGACAAATTAAATTGCAAGATTATGAAAGCAAATCTTAATTCTGTGCCCTTTCTGTCTTTTTATATATTCATATTTTTCAGACAGATATAGTGTAAAAAAGTACAGTTCATTGTGCCTGGCACTAATAACCCAAATGGATGTAAAGGTAAATTACTTTTAACATAACAAAAATCTATTCAACTCACATCCTCATGAAACAGCTTTTAGTTATTGATTTATTCAACCGCCATATCTGACAAAAAGTCAGAGCTCTGTTGAGCCATGTAGTCATTTAACTTTAACTAGCAATGACTTTATTAAGTGCCTTAATGCATTCCTGAAAGCTGCTAAAAGAAGTTTCACCATTTTTTAATGCTACAAGGTTAATGATTAATCTATCTTTATTAACAGGCTACGTACCACAGCCTTTTAAGGTTATGGTAATTAAGCCATTACTTAAAAAGTCCTTACTTGATTCAGCTGTCTTCTAATTACGGACTGATTTTTAACCTTTGTTTTTTTTCAACTATTTTTGAAAGAGTGGTTATCAAACAGTTAACTGATCATTTAAAAATAAACAGACAGGATTTAGAGTGCATCATAGCACAGAAACAGCACTAGTGAAGGTTAAAAATGAATCTTATGGTCTGTGACAGTGGACTCATCTCTTGCCCTTTTAGACCTCAGTGCATTTGATACTGTAGACCATAATATTTTACTAAAGAGATTAGAACACGCCATTGGTACTGCACTGCACTGCATTGGTTTGAATCACATATATCTGATAGATTCCAGTTTGTGTATGTAGACAGGGAGTCTTCCCCATACATAAAAGTTAGTCACAGAGTTCTGTGCTGGGGTTTTGTCCTGGGACCAATACTTTTTACATTATACATGCTTCCCTTAGGCAATACTATGCAGATGACACCCAGCTTTATTCATTCATAAAGCCAGATGAGACAAATCAACTAATCAACTACAGACTGGTTTGAATGACGTACTTGTAAATTCAGACAAAACTTTGGTTTTTGTATTTGGACCTAAAAACATGGTGTCTAACCAGATACTTATAATACTTTGGCATTGCATTGACCTCCAGTAACACTGTGAAAAACCTGAGAGTCATTTTTGATCAGGATATCTCCTTGAGTGAGCATATTAAACAAATATGCAGGCATGCCTTCATTCATTTGTGCAGTATCACTAAAATCATCCCGTCTCAGAGTTATGTTGAAAAACTAGTTCATGCATGTATTACTTCTAGACTGCACTATTGTAGTTCATTGTTATCAGGTCACTCTGAAAGCTCCCCGAAAAACCTTCAATTGATCTGGAATGTAGCAAGAGGTCTCACAGGGACTAGAACGAGAGACCATATTTCTCTAATATTGGCTCCCTGTTAAATTCAGAATTGAATTGAAAATCCTTCTCCTCACTTACAAAATCATCATATCTTAAAGACTTCATAGTACCTTATTATCCCAACAGAGCACTTCATTCTCAGACTGCAGGCTTACTTGTGGTTCCAGAGCCTTCAGTTATCAGGCTCCTCTATTATGAAACCAGCTCCCAGTTTGGCATTAGGAGACAGACACTCTACTTTTAGGATTTGACTCAAACCTTTCCTTTTTGAAGCTTATATTTAGGGCTGTCTCTCTCTCTCTCTCTCTCTTTCCTCTCACCCCCAACTGATCCCAGCAGATGACTGCCCCACCCTGAGCCTGGTTCTGCCAGAGGTTTCTTCCTGTTAAAAGGAAGTTTTTCTTTCCCACCATCGTCAAATGGTTGCTCAAAGGGGGTTGTGTAATTGTTGGGGTTTCTTTCTAATATTCTAGGGTCTTTACGTTACAATATAAGGTGTCTTGAGGCAGCTGTTCTTGTGAATTGGGGCTATATAAATAAAATTGAACTGAATATAAAGTTAATGACATTTAAGGGCGTGCCTTATAACTGTATGCAGTATATGAGTTCTTGTTGACCAGCAGTGAAAACAATTTTATTGCCCTGTAACACCCTCTCGCTTAAAAGATTGTATCCATTTTTGATATCTAGTTTATAGTGGCTCTGAGATGCAAAACACACATAAAAACAAACAACAAACCAAAAAAACAAAACAAAAAAACTCTAAAATACATTATTTTAGAAAACACAAACACAACATTTGACTTTATTGAATAATCACTTTATTGAAAAAAGTTTTAGGCCCCAAAAAGTTGTTTTTTTTTTCTTTGTAGTTCATAATGTGCCTTTCTGCTTTAACTATGTATAACCCATGCATAATAATACTGTTCCATATCTGCAGTCATACTATTCAACAAGTTTTCCTGTTTTTTTTTTTTCATGGTTTTTTGTCACATTTTCTGAAATATTGTCTTTTAGTTCTGTTTTACACCTCAGTGTCATAAATTCATATTTCTTCCTTTGTTCTTGTTTTTTGATTGTTTGTTTTTTTTGTTCTTTCTTTATAAATGTAAAATGTCTTGAAACTTGGGATTCATGTGGAGAGATGTCTTCATTCTCTGGTACTCAATGCTATTTTTTACTTCACTGCATTTTCATCATTTATAAACTATTTATTTTGCACTTTGCCACAATATCATTATTCTTTATCCCTCATAACTCACTTCCTTTTACTGACAGTGATTAAACATTTTGCTTGTTGAAACTGAAATCACACAGACACACAGGTCATGTAATGAGGCCTTGCTTCCCTCAGCCTTCCAGCCATGGGAATTCAACACTCGACATTGGCAGCAATGACATCATTCAGTGCTATGCAGGTCATGTATAATAGCTTATTGAATTAACATAACCAAATAAACAAAAATGTTTGTTTTAGCTCTGTGGGTAATTGATCATGAACTTCAAAAAGACCACTTACTTTTAGGAGCAACAAAAATAAATGGCAGACATAATTCAGACTTTTTAATGTCAGATGTTGTTTCTATTATAAGTAAATACCTATGCTCTGTTCATGTGTTGTTTGTCATCAGAGCTGTATTGTTGGCTGAGTGTTAAGCAAGGAAATCCCCTCTGGTGATTGCTTTGTTCTGTTGCATTCCCACAACAGCAGTGAACGAAAACCAGTTGGTACTGTTTTCAACAGTAGCCAGAACCTTGTTTTTATAAAGCAGAAATTACGCAATATTTTACCTTCTCTTACAATAATAATGATGAGTAATAAGAGCTCAGATAAAGGGTTCCCTGTGTTTTGCTCACATGCCACAGGGTAAATGTCTTTAGGAACAATTGTAAAAAGAATACAGAAGAAACTGAATATCTGTGAGATACATCTTTCAGGATATTAACACACAAGAATCATGCAGGAGTCACTGAAATACCCAACCTGACTCTGTCTTCAATGATGTAACAATATTAAGGAAGTTCCTTTTTGACCCAATGCTGCCATCCTCTACTGGAGTTCAACTGATCTTCAGCTGATTGTATGTGGCGACAGTGTTACTGGAGCCAAAGTACTGCAGGCTCTGCTCCAGTTAAGCATGTCAGCATGTTGTAACACTGCTGGTTATATGTTGTTTATTTACAAGAAAAACATTCTTCTGTGTATGAATGTGTGTTAATTACTTACCCACTTTTGGGTTCCTTACTGTATTTTTTTCTACATGAAACTTTTAGCCCCTCCAGTAGTTTAGCACCAGATCACTGAAAAGTTTCTTGAAATCCCTAAAGAGGTTAAACAATTAACACTATGTACCAACTGTTCTTGTAGCGCTTCCATAAAGTTTCCATTTGCATGTATGAGTGAACTGTGCCTACAACCATTCTTAATGGCGTCCTTTACATTTATAAAATGAACACCAATTGCTTTGATGGTGTCCATGTAAAAATTACTTTGGATTTGTACTAAGGTATAAGCTCATCTAAAATTTAAGTCCATGACCTGCATCTGTGAGTGACATTTATGACAACACAACTACTTCACAGCCCAGAAGCTACACAACTGTGATAAGAAAATGTGAAGACCTACATTGCACAATAAGTAATAGTCATTTTGTATTTTAAAGCTTTTGATTGAGAGGGTTCAGATGTCTTTGAGCTTAACGTTGCCTATCGGGTCCCAGATTGCTCTCCTGAAGCAAATTCTGAATGTGCTGAGTTTTGCTTTTCTAAATGTTTACTTCAGCAGCTTTTTTTTGTAAAATTGTATCCGATACAAATTATTGTTTAAAGTAGAGTATTTTTAAAGACCCAGAGGAAATCTACACAGGAAAAAACATGCAAACTCCACACAGACAGGCCCCATATGACCAGGAAGTTGAAACCCAGAAGCTTCTCATTGTGAGGTAACAGTGCTAACCACTGCACCAGTATGCTTGAAAAATAAGAAAAACTAAGAAACAATACAAAAACAAAACAAAAACATGAGGTTCTCATTTTTCTGAATGTGGAAGTGTTCACTATCCTTCTGCCTCACACTGAAATGAAACAGAAGAGAGCTTGCAAATGAATCAGGATTTTATTCATTTAATTCAAGGTGGATGGTGAGCACATGGTCGGTAATATCTGTACAAATGTCATGTCAAAATAATGGAGATAAATACTTTCTTTGTATTGCTGTTGTTCATGCCAAAAATGGCTGTGAAGCAACCTTTTGACTTCGCTGATGTCTGTGTACCCTGGCAGTCTAGTTGATACACGGTTCTTCCTTTTTCCTCCTTCAGAAGATTTTTACCTGAAAGAAACCCATTCAGTCGTGAATCGCTCAGGAATGTGACTTCTCTGTCGCCTCCACCACCGAATCAAAAAATCTGAAAAAAGAAGAAAAAAATTGTAAATAACTGTCAATAAAACAAAGGGCTCTGTTGTTATGAAACTATTTCTTTCCTCAAGTCACCTGGACAGAACAGAAATACAATACTCTCAACACACTTCATCCTTGTCAAAGAAAGGCGAGGGGGCATTAAAAAAAACCACTGTGCTTTAATACATGGACCTTAAAGTCTGATGATTTTTCACAGTTGTGGGAACTTGTGACACTATGCGAGAACCTATCTGCTCTCAAATCTGGGCGCGAGCACAGGAAATGGAGTTTGTTTTTGTGTCTGTTTGGGGCGCAGGTAGAGGGTTTCAAAAAGCGTAGGGTTGTGGAATTCCTTTAGGAGATCATCCATCATAAAAGAGTTGGACACTGGCTGAGGCTTTTCTTCATTTAAATCCATAGGGGAATTATAAATCACCAGAAGCGAGAACAAGTGTCAGTAGTGTGAGGTGTTGTTTGAACACAGCTGTGTTTCAGGGACATTTGTAGTTTTGGTTTTTTTGAGTTTCTTGTTTTAAGGCAGTTGCTCTCGTTTTATTAAGGGGTTTTCTGTTATTAAAGGCCATTGTAACTAATGAAAGTCACGCCTCGTCATGTCTCTGTTGACTCACAAGCTATGTAATAAACAGAGCAAAAATGTAAGCTGTTTTCACACAGGTTGACACAGCAGCAGTTGTGTTCACACACATGGGAAAATATAGAGAAACATTATACGAATACTTGCCCTGAGGATGTTCAATTTGACACATCCGGCGAAGACATTCCTTTGAAAGTTTAATGCCGTGTACTGTAGTTCTTGGGTTTGGTGAGAAAAGCATCAGCAAACCAAACACTTTTCCCACGGTTCAACAGTGAACCCAAAAACTGGCACAGGATGAGTCTTAGTGTACCTGCTGGGTAAATAAACAGAAAACGTTAATGCTTTGAAAACTGAATAACAGTGTAAAATTACTGATACACTTTGCTTTCTCCCTGCTTCAATAGACCGAGATCTACTGGCAACAGCACAAAAGAAAAAACAATGAATGAATGAATGAATGAATAAATATAATAAATCAAATTGTAGATCCATGTGTAAATTAACTGTTCTTTTGGTGTCCTCAGTTCATTTGGTGTCAGGTCCCAAACACTTAAAGATGGTCATATATTTTAAATAAATAAATAAAATTTCTGAGTTTCAATTTAAATGAAAATTGTGATTTCTTGTCTATTTTTTTGTTTTTACAGATTATGTCCAGAGAAGAGTTTTAATCCTTTTTTCCAGTTTGTCCTGTTGACTCCAGGCATGCAGGAGATGCAACAAAGCAACATGTACAAAACAAGTAAATACAATTTATTTGCTTTACTGTTTGTAACTCAGAGGTTGTATTCAGGTCACTTTGTACAGATTGGGATACAATGCAATGAATACCTTACAGTATAGTATAATACAATCCAACATTGCAATGTAACAATTATTGACACCTTGCCTAAGATGAATCAAAATCTCCCAGGCATGACGGCAGTTTTTATTGCAAGGTTGTTCAAACAGAAGGCGTTGTTCCATTATGTGGTATTTATGTAAGTGTGCTGTTGGTTCCATATTTCTTTGTCTAAATAGAAATACAAAGCAAACTTTTCTGTGCTAATATAAAAAGGGTAAACTAAAAAGCTGTACACTTGTGTAGTTACATGTGCATTTCTAATGTTATTTCTCATGCTGTATAAACATGAGTCATTTAGTACAGTATATCAGACGAGTGGGCAGCCTCTGCAGGCATGGGGTTTCATCCCGCTGTGGAACCAACTATGTCTCAGTCTCATAGCTCGAAACATCTGTTGTAATTTCTGTCAAATTGAACTTTTATTACCTGGTCATTAAAGCCCCAGCAATGGCAAAACCAGATGGGTTCTTGCTGACCTACAACTGCTTCTTTTTTATGGTGTTGGTGAAAATTGAACCAAAGGAAGCTGTGCGCTTTATAAAATTAAGGCAATCATTCCCACATTCCTGAGACATGGGGGGCACTGAGGAGGGCGAAGAGAGGTTCAGAACAGCAAGGGTGTGTGTGTGTGTGTGTGTGTGTGTGTGTGTGTGTGTGTGTGTGTGTGTGTGTGTGTGTGTGTGTGT
>JAVDPK010003186.1:196102-246588 GCA_034780415.1 Cichlasoma orientale
CTGGAGTCTATCCCAGCTGCCGTAGGGTGAGACGCAGAGTGCACCCTGGACAGGTTGCCAGTCTTTTTTTTTTTTTTGGCATTCTTATCTCTCCATCAAGATATAAATCACTCTTACTTCTCTTTTCTCTTGCTTTCTTTGTCTCTCTCAAACACACAGTTACACAGTAAATCTACCAGTAAAGCAGTAATTGGACCTCAGTCTGTCTGTAGCACCTTTAAGATTCAGCTACTACTGGGTTCTGTCTGGCCAGCTGTTAGCAGCTATGGCGGCCTCTTGCCATCATGTGGTAGGGAGACGATTGAGGGTAAACCTTTTTTTGTCCTAATGACTAATAAAGCAGTAAGTCTGAATGTGTGTGTACTTTAGTGTGTGTGCATGAGTTCATTAGAGAAGGCAGGAGCACTCATGCAGTCAGGCGTATGTCACTTTTAAATTCATGAGCGCATGCACAGCCGTCCTCCCTTTACCAGACCAGATGTTTTTTACCTGGGAGCCAGACCACCATCTGACTGGGGTCAGCCCAGTTCTCCAGCCCACACCCACTCCTCTAGGCTGCTGGGAGGTCTGCCAGCTGTCCCTCACTCTGACCCCTGTCCCGGGGCACTTGTTTTGGGGTAGGTGGTCCTTCTTGGATTTGGCAATATTACAGAGGGAAATTATAAGGGATATTATTAGTGTTAGTTGTCAAACGCAGGGAGTGAACCGTGTTTGCAAAGAAACGCATGCAAGAAAGAAAGAATTAAGAAGCATTTTTGATAAGTTGAAGTGCAGAACAGAGCGAAGAGTGTGTGTGTTTAAGAAACCACAATAAAGATGCTGGCATTGTCGAACAAAAAGGTTTTGATTCCTGAGAGACAGAGTGGGCTCCTAACGTTCAAGCAGTCTTGTTGCTGGAGTTAGTCGAGTGAAAACAAAAGGTCAACAAGTCTGGGAGGTAAAGTTACAGAGTGTAGACAGAGTTGACAACAGGTTCTCTGCTGCCAGAGGTTAATTGAAGCTGCCTGCAGAACCACTTCTAGTTCTTTCAGTGTGTGTGTGCGTGCGACTCTTCATTTATTTTCATTTAGAAGTAGCAGAAGTTTTAAATGAACACAATTGAATATCTTCACTATTCATTTATGTCTGTTTAGGTTATCTCAAGGAAACAAAGGAGACTTTGAAAGTCAAGCTAGTCAATAGAGGGCTTAATCACTTGTGTACATAATAAACTGGTTGCTGGAATTTGGTCATTTTTAGTTGATAATGTAAATGGATAAGTTATGGTAAAACATGGGAATGATTGTATGATTGCTACAAAATACCTGACAGGTCATTTTATTGTAACAGGTGCCTAAAACATGGGAACATTTTTATTTAAATATATATATAAACCTGTATAGTTTTATATTTTTCACTGTGTCACAAGTAAACCATTCTTGCACTTTTGATGGAGCTTTATCTGTGGGTAAGGACAACAATTTCTTTATTCATGTACTTACAGCAATAACAGTCAGTGACAGCAAACCACGCATAGAACATGAGCACAAAAATTAGGCACTAAATTAATTTGATTATTTTCTAATATCATTATTGTCCCCCGATGCAACAATGACACCATGTGACAGTTTATGTCTCTCAAATGTCTGAAACTTGAATTAAAAAAAAAAAAGTATATAAACGTAAACAGAAAAAGCGAGCGATTTTAAGACATGAGTACGTTTTAGACAACATGTTTACTTAGGAAAATAATCAGCGGACATAATTGATAAAGAAAATAAGTACCAGACGAGGCCCGTTCCCTGGATGGAAAGTTTTGGAGACTTGCATGTAGTTTGCTCTCTGTTTACTGAAAGATTTTTCCAGCATTTCTGGACAGAGTCTGTAAGCTCTGAAAGGGCTTTTTTATCATTATAATACCAAAAAAAAAAAAAAAAAAAATCAAGAAACTGTCAGGAAAAACAACAGTGTATTCCCACATGTGCAGTAAATCAGCTTGTGTTCATTTATACTTGGAGCTGTTTTGTTTTTACTTTTAGATGGATGTAGTTTTTTTTTTTATTATTAAATACACAAAAAAATAATAGTTCTGAACATAAGCAGCTATATATTTTTGCTCTTCCCTGTAGTCTGAACTGTCAGGTGTGTGCCAAAAGTGGTTAAAGAGGGCAGTAGCTGGCAGATGGCATCAAGTTCCTCCCCGAAACCTTGACACAAATTCAAATAGTGGGTCCTTGTTCTATATCCTTTATCAGCAGCTGAGAGAGAGGTTAGTGTGCAGTGAAACAGCCCCCCCCCCCCCCAAACTTCCCCCAGGCACTTATGCAGACTGTACAAATTGAGGGCTCCAGGTTGGGGTCCCATATGGCATGACTGCAGACCACCAAATCACCTTTTCAAGATGATGATTCAAAAGGTCAGACCGTCAGAGGAACACCTCAGACTGCAACCAGACTGTTACTATCAAATCATAGACACAGAGACTCAGACAGACGCTGTCACTGCATACATATTGACACTGTAAACACAAGACAGACACCAGCCACCTAATATAATTATATGACTAATGTAAATAATGTGGGGAACACACCCTATTTTGGAAATTACCTCCATCATCTGGTGAAGACTGATAGGTGAAAATACCAAACCTTACTGGTTTGTTCAAAGTAGAAGTCGAGAAACCTGATACATTATGTGACAGATTTAGAACAGATTCTTATGAAGTATAATCATATTTGTTTGACCCGCATGATGGAAGTTTGTCCAGGTTTTCGCTAAATGAAATCAGCAAATAATTGATAGATTATTATATCCCCAATTTTTTTTTGTATGTACTAATACATTCTGTATACATATTATTCCATTATGCACTTTAAATTTAATTGCTTTACTTGGCCACATATTTATTGTACAGGTAGAAAGAATCAAGTACCTAGACTATTCACGTTTATTTTTGATTTAGCATTTTTTTCCCCTTATGCCTCCAGATGTGATAACACGTCATAAAAAACCAGTTTCTTGAGCATGACAACACCCTGATAAGTTCAGCTAGTTTATTATGTACAGTATGAGTCAGTTTTGTGTCAGTCATGTCTGTGGTTTAACTGAACAAAGGGTAAGTCTTCATAAACAGATGTTTTCCTTTTAATCGGCTCAAACGACATTTGAACTTAAAGTACAATACACCCCACAAAAGTTGGAATTTGACACCCGTGAAATAAGAGGTGGTCTAGCAGAACCCTGAGACCCAGGTGAAGCTGGTGAGATAGGCCTTGTGGCCTTGCAGCCCCCCGTAGCACTGCTGGGTTTGTTTTAGCTTCAGTTTCAGCTCTTGGCCTTCCACATCTCTGCTGAGCTCCACTCGTCTTCCCTCCAGTGTCCTGTATTTCCCATGGCCTTGGCCGCCCTCGTCCCAGGCCTCAACCTGAACCAGGAAGTGCCTTGGCTTTCATACAGTTTTTTGTGTTTGTGTGTATGTGCGTGCGTGTGTATGTGTGTGTGCGCGCGCGGGTGCATGCAACTAAAGTCAAGAGGACTCGGAACAGGCGTTGCTTTTACTTTTGGTCCCTGGAAAGTACTAGGAAAAGCAAAGCACAACAGAGCTTCCCTTATTTTTCTTCTGCACTGCAGGATCAGTGTCATCATCCTGAGCTTCACAGTCTGCCTATGATAAGGGTCAGATCAGGGTCTCTGATGGCTGCAAGGCCTTAAACAAAGCGCACTGATCATTTGAGAGATTTGAGCAAAGCATGAATTTAGATAGAATTTAATGCTTTCGAGCTGTGGTTGGAACGCTATGGGTTACATTTACATGGAAAAAAATATTTGTAATAGAAAGAAAAGAAATAACTTCATTAAAGCACATAGAAGTCAGATTTATATCTATTTATATTTATGGTAAGGTCAATACTACATACATGCAAATGGATTATAGGACAAACGACACACAAATAGTGTATTTTATCTGTGTTTTTGTGACTGATAGTGAATCTTTAATTTCTGTCACCCTCATGTCTCTGCTGCTCTGAAACCTAGTTTCCCTTAAAAGTCATCACTGTCATCTGTCTCTGTCATTGTGTTGTCAGTGAGGTTGGAGGTCAAGCAGTTAGTTGCAGCTTTGCCAGACTGGAATGGCCAAAGGCAAAAAGAGAGAGGGGGGAGGACAAAAAGGGGATATAAAATTAATAAAATAGTTCATGCTGTTTAATATAGCCATATATTTACAAAACACAAGAGCAGTACTTGTGCTGATCTGAGGCAGGTAACTGTGGCGTTTAGTTACGCTTTTCTTCAATGCTCTGACACGTGCTTGGCCTCTGGAACAGTGCATCTAACTGCTCTAACAGACTTCACTCTTCAGAAAATGTTTTCCCCAACATTTGAGAACATGGCTGCAGGAATTCTCTCCCATTAAGCCATAAGAGAATTACAGAGGTCTCTGCTGATGTCCGGTGATAAGGCTTGGCACGTGGTTCGTGTTTTAATACTTTACAAAGAACTTGGATGCACTGTGACTGTACTTTCACGGCAAACTTCTTTTCTTTGTGGATCTTCTCAAAACCATTATGACAGAATCTGCCTGAAGTATCATTGCGTGCTTCAAAATCAAGAGTTGTCTTAATTGGAACTAAGGTAACCCATAATTCTGAGCCTAGATGTGTAAGGCCTGATTTAGACTTCTGTGGTCCTACGACGTAAACTATGTAAGTGGCCAACGTTGTAGGCGGCATTTATGCTTGTGTGTGGTGCATTATGGGTTAATTACTGTGTGCCCGTGTTCCGGTGTTTTACATGTGGTGCCAGCTGATAGAAGCAGGGACTGCTGGGACTTTTTCCCCTCCTGTGTCCCCACTCTTTGTTGTGGTCAGTCTTTTGGCGGGGCAAACATATTTGTTCCTCTACTTTTTCCACTTCTTTTTGCATTCCCTCTCATCCATTTCATTAGTTTAAGCAATCTCTCTCCAGGAATTTGCTGAAATGAGATTAATATGATTATTATTCCTTATATTGAGATGGCAAAAAAGCAGCAAAAGGTAGCTGGAAATGCACAGGAGGAATCGATGGCTGAACAGGCCAATCACAATAGTTGCGGGCTGCGTTGGCCCGATGTGTCATTAAATTTCTAGGGAGGTGCACCTCAGGCTAGGCCATAGGTTAGATTTCTTGCTGAAGCATAAATTCCCAGTAACGGGATGAAATTTTGGCATTTTTCCAGCATGTGAGTGGGAATTCTGTTGGACAGGCTGACCTCATTCAGCTTCATCCCTTGACTAATTTATCTGCCAGTTTTTTTTTTTTAAACCTTCAGCCCACTTTAAAGGACCCTTTTTTCTTATTTTTATTGCCTTCGACAATTAGATAGCAGCTGTCTATATTACACTTTATAATTGAATCTTATATCACATTCCATTATGGTATTTAATTATCTGTAAATTCACTGGAAAATCAAAAAGGTGAAATTGGTCTGCTTGTGGTTAATTGAGTAATTTCACTACCCAATAAAGCAACATGTTATCACATTTCTCATATTAATTTGCAACATTGCCTTCAATTACCCGGCAGAAGCAAAGAAATTCAAGAAAAATTCCGAAAAAAAAATGTCTCACAGAGTCTTCCCTCTCCTCACCTCATTATTTGATCATGTCATCATATTTTCTCCTCAGCTCTACTGTCCCATCGTGTCACCCAGCAGACAGGAGAAAGTCTGTTGAAAACCCCATCCACCCCCCAACTGTTTTTTTAGTTTTTGAACTATTTCCTCTGTAGCCAAACACAATTTGCATGGAACAAGTGTCAGGTAGCAGAGTGGGTTGTAAGGTTATAGTGGGCTGTTTTGCAAAAACCAAACAAAAAAAGTCCACAGTAGTACCTGTCAGGTTTCTGTAACTCCTCATTTGACTGTCCTTATTTGACTGGCAGAGTCCGCTGTGAAAAGACTCGTCACATCAATACTACATTCAGCTTAAACTCTCTCCCTCTTTCTTTGTCATCATTGAACCTAGACACCCTTTGAACTGTTTGCATGAAGAAAATATTTTTCACTTTGTCTTAATGGAACAGGGCTTGAGGCACTTTGCTATGTGTCAGTGAACTGCATACCTATGTCCTACATACCTATTCACTATTATTTTTTTCGTAGGAGAGTTGACAGCTTGAAAGAAACCTGACAAACAACAGTGAGAGGATAAAGAGGTTTAAGCTCTTTCTTCAAGAGCAGGTAAGAGAACACAACTACAAAGTCAACCAGTCAACAAAAAAATCATGTTATGCATAATAAACTAATTATCATAACTTGTACCTCCCCCCCTTTTTTTTTTTAACCCTTTACCAATCCTGGATTTTTTTTTTTGCCATTGCTGTTAAAGGGTTAAATAAATTGTTAGTCATTTCTTTCAGTGAAATTATCCTTTTTCTTGGCTTATTTTCTAACACTGTCCACTCTTGCTTCATTTCACAGGCTTCTTATTACCTAATCCAAGCACATCGCGCACCCTCAGGTGAGCTTTTAATGACATTTGTCACTAAAATTAAAATAAACTTGGATTACCTATATGGCATTACTTATTTTTACTTATTTTAAGTGATGAAGGAACTGCAACATCCTTCAAGGCAAGTCATCTTTTGACAAGTGTGACAAGCTTTAAACTAGTCACTAATTTAAAGGGGCCCACTTGTGTTTTTCTTCACTTTTATGTCTTGTATAGATGTACTGTTACAGTACATCTATACAAGTGGGTGCTTATATTAAACATGCAACGCATGAGCAAGTAGGCTTGGGCTTCAAACTGGTCCAGGCAGTTTTTTTTTTCTGCTCTTGGATCTTCACAATTCTGTTCATCTTATGTTTGCAAGTAGCAGCCAATCACAAGAAAGCATACTTAAAGACAGGTAAACTAAAACAGAAGAGGAGCGAAAATGGCTTGTTTTAGACAGTGGATAAACTGAGGGTCTGCACTGTATAAGACAAATAAAGTTTATGTTGAACTGTGAATCATGCAAAGCTACCCCAGTAGAGTAGAGAAACAAAACAATATGAATCTGTAAATTAGGATTTTGGAGGCCTTTCCTGTCCCTTTTTTTCCAGCTGAGTTTTGTTTTGATTTTTTTGAGTTTGCTTTTAATGATGGACAAAGCAAAAAAAAAATAAACACATCTCTTTTTTAATCTTATGAAACATTCCTGGCAGCCACCCATTCTTCCCCATACGAAATTCGAACATGCCAAAAACAGTCTAATGAATACAGAGAAGTAGAACTCGTTAACAAAAGTTTCCTCGTGTTTTTTTTTCTTCCCTCTCCAAGATCATTGTCATGGCTGCATATGGACAGACTCAGTACAGCCCTGCCCTCCAGCCCGCAGGACCATACGCACCGTACACACACCACACACAGGGCTACAGCATGCCATCTTACAGTAAGTAGAAACACGCACAGTGTTATGAATATACAATACAACGAAATTACAAAACAGTGACTTGAGGTGGACTTGAGGTGGATACAACAGGGACATTTTGTAATATACACAACAAACTGGGACATTGTGCTAAAAACCTAAATTGCCATTTTACTTGAACCAATAAGCCAAAACATTAAAACCACTTTACCAATGTTATGTAGGTCTTCCTCATTCCAGTCAAAACAGCTCTGATTAGTCAGGTCACAGACACTGGCTGTGTCCTGTCCTGTTCTGTTTGGGCCTCTGTGGAACAGTTTGTTCTGGGCATCCCGCAGATCGGTTGATTTGACTGGGATTTGGAACGTTCAGGGGCCAAATGATTACTGTTGGGTCTTTGATGTGTTCTCAGAGCTGTTTCTGAGCAGTTTTTGCAGTTTGTGAGGTGCATTGTCCTTCTGAGCTAGGCTGCTGCCTTTTGAAGGGGTGTACATGTGTCTAAGTGGGTGGCATGTAGCAAGGTAACATCCAGGAAGGCCAGAACCAGAGGCTTACCGGCAGAGCGCTGCATTGTAACAAGATGATCAGTGTTATTTACTTCACTTGTCACTCGTTTTTAGTGTTGTGGTACATCTGCGAAGGCTCTGTTCAAAGTTGGTTATCAGTGTTGCTGAGGAAAAGCGTTTTCAAGATGGAAAATGTAAACACTCACGCTGCACTGCAACTTGATAACGTGACAATGCTAGTAATGGCACTGTTTGGTGTAATTGCTTATGAAAATAATCTACAACATTATTGACCAGGCTTGTCCTGAATGCAGCATTAATTTTCTCTGTTTTTTTTTTTTTAATGTTATTTTAGATATTAAAACTGAAGATGGTCTAAGTCACTCTCCAGGACAGACAGGACTAGTGGGCTACTCCAACTTCAGCAGTACTCCATCAAGTCAAAGTCTCTACAGCTACTCTCACACACATGGTTAGTCTGAAACACCACGTGTACTGAAACTAAGGACATGCTGCCACACACAGCAACACACAGACCTTTTATATGCCATCTCTGATATTGCATTACTGGAGGGAGCATCCATACTTGCAGTCGTCCTTAACTCCTCTCCTCCCCTCTTTCTGCCACACCTGTTCTCCATTAGCTGCGGTCTGGACAACTGGCGTCAAAAGTCTCTCCACCCCTCCTCTTTTCTTGGGGTCAGGCCCCCTTTCTCCACTCAGACCAACAACACAGCATGCAAGCGCTTGTGTCGGTTTCTCTGGAGAGGGAGTCAAAAAAAAAACAAAACATGTACATGATAGGAAGAGAAAAGGAGACGATACAGGGAAAATATGAATTGTGGAGACAACAATAGCTGGGCAGAGGGTCTCGCTGACAGTCAAATGCTCAGACAAAGATGTAGCGTGCTCGTGAGTCTGTGCAGCACTGTGCCCATGCATGTCTGTGTGTGTTTGTGATTGAGTGTGCGTGTCTGTGCTGTACACATTCCTCAGTCATCCGGCGCCCAAAGCATGACTTGCTCAGTGCAACTTTATGGCTTTGAAACCAGCGTGAAATTGACCTTGTGTGTGAGAGGGGAGAGGTTAAGGGGCATTTTACGGAGGGGTGAATAGGTTTAATACTGCAGACAGAGCATGAGCTATTTCCACTGAACGTAAGAGACAAAAGGGAGATGAAACAATTTAGAGCAATAAATGGATAAGGGGTGGGCATGACATTGTAGCGCTTTTAAAATGCTGTTATTTTGCAGTGTACTCTAATAATAATAATGATAAGAATTTGCTAATGCACCAACTTTTCACAGATATTTTCACTGGATAATTCATTATTTGGTCCATATTTGTACTACAACTAAGAAAACATCAAAACGTTACAGAAATGCCAGGATGATTGCCGAGTAGCCCGCATTCTGTTGTTTGCTATAACATTAGCCATTGCTAACATTTTAGCCTAGAGAATAGAGTGTATTTCACATCACTGCCAGCTGCCTTTAAAAAAAATATATATATAAAAATGTATTTCAGAATAACAACGCAAAGTATTTCCGTATTTACTGCCTTTTTTCTTATGTGTAGTTTTTTCATGTGCTTGTGTTTATCCTTCATCTTCATTAGAATGTAAAGCTAGATAAAAAGATTTGGTTCATATGATAATTACCTCCTCCAATTAAAAAACCTCTAGTCGCATAATAATGCTTAAAATCCAATTTTATCCAATGTGAACGCCATCCTTTATCTTTCTTCAGTCGCCCACTGACTCCAGATCAATTATTTGTCAGCCCTTTCCAGACAAGTCGATTCTTGTTTTCCATATAACTTTCTTTTAGGAGAATTTTCAGATGTGAGGCATTATACAGGAATGTAAATATTCATGTAAACACACTTTTGATGAAACCTCTCAGAAACTGCAGAGCCTTCAGTGACCGTGCTTTGTTAGATCACCCTTGAACCAACAAACAGTTTTTAACAGCGTGTACTTAGAGTTTGAAAGACGCTGTTCCCAAACAAAATACATTTGTTTGAATATTTGTATGCATAAATCATTAACTGCAAACTTCAAACGGTAATAAACTGCCACAGCAACCAAATGTTTGTAGGATTTCAGAATGTTTCCATGTCATCCATTATACTGTACACAGTGCACAAGCATGCACACAGAGATACACACGGGCACCACAAAAAGGCTTCAAAAAAACGTACTTACTGTACGCTGTGTGTACAACTCAAACCAAATGGGGGCTATGGGAGCTTCTTTTGTGTTTACTCCAGAGACGTCCTGTATTTTTCCTTTAGTCACTCTAAAGGCTGCTGTGTTGTTCGGGGAGGTTTCATTGTGATTCTTCCACTGATTCATTTTTCTACTGTTTGTCATGCACTGTGGCATGGTGAGGAAGAAATTATGAAACGATGGAAGGTAAACTCAATATATGGAAGGTCATTTCAATAAAAAAAAATAATTTAAAAAATGAGGATTGCTTTCTTATGTTTGAGAAAGAAAATATTATTTCATATCACCAGCAGGTAAACTGTTGTGCAGCTAGAATTCAAAGCACCCAAAAGGGAATGTTAGATGCTCAAACTTCAAAATCAGTGCCAGCTAGAGTCATGGCTTTACAGTTAGTACAACTGGTCTAAAAATCATTTGGTTTACCAAAGACAGCAAAATATATCAACTGTTAGATGGTTCGTCATGCATTTTTGTGCATACACCGATAGTCCTTATAATAACTTTGATGGTTCCCTTTACTCTTAACACACCAAACACATTTGAGCGAGACTGCCTAAACCTGTTTGGACATGCATGTTTTGAGGTAATGAATGCTGATGATTTTATTGGTTTCTGTAGCATCAACTTGATGCTAAATCTGGTGGTTTTGAGTGTAATCTCTCATTTTGGAGAAATTTTAATAAAATTCATGGTTTGCACAGGATAGATTTTAGTTTGGTGATGCCTTGCTTTGATACTAAAATCTGTAGCGGTAATAAAAGCGCCAGCACCCTTACGCATATGTTATACTGATACTCTAATTTGGGTCAAAGTGGAGTAAATTCTGTCACCCAAGGGTGAATGCAAGGCTTAAAGTAAATTCTGAAAATATATAAATGTATAAGAAGTTAATTTTATACTGTTTGGCTAATTGCCAGCATTTCGGCTTGTTTTTGATTCATTTTAATTAGGTTTTTTAAGATCCAGCTAACGGGTAAACTAAAGGAATGGAATGAAAATTAGAACTGTTTTCTAGTGCTGTGGGTGGAGGTGATAAAATTTACAGGAAAAGTAGTTAATCAGACAAACAAACAGAATCCACAGACCTGACAGGAAGATGCAGGGTGAGACATCATCACTGTGGGGCAAAAATCACTTGGAGGAAGACATTCCTGCCTTAGCTTGATCAGATTAGAAGATTCCCAGAGCAGCAGGAGCAGCAGACTTTCCCACCTGTATTGTCATGTCAATGATAAATCACACTCTAGCCTTCTGTAGCTTTAAGCTGTCACGGAGGAGCCGGAGTTTACTGCTCAGTACTTCCTCTGCTCAGATGACAGATCAGATCAGATCTTGGGAAATAATATCTAAAGCTGATTCATCAATACCAGGTGGAACGGAGTCAAATATCCCTCCAGTTCAGAATTTTATCTTTTTTTTAATCCTTTGTGAGTGATTAATACCTTAAAATGTACCCCTTGTCTTTGCATTATTCCTTAGGTGGTGGTATTTCATCTGGAATTTTCCAAGGCACCCATGCAATCTCAAGTTCCACCCCTTTCAACCCTGCACAACAAGTGAGCATTCACAACACAACGTCTTTGCATTATTTGTGGAAATGAAAGAGAAACTCTGGCAGTCGTGTAAGATAATCAGTTATCAGCGGATGTTTGATGCCACTGACTAATATTCTTGTCTGTGTTGTCAGGAGTTTTCAGCGTACTCAAGCTACAGTCAGAGTCAGTACTCGCCGTATTATAACTCACATCACTACAACAGCCCCTACCTACCCAGTAGCAACATAAGCTCTGCTGCCATCCCTTCTCCATTAGCCTATCAGCACCCAGAACACCCAATTATGCTGCCCAATCACAGCCCAGAGTCCCATACAGGTAAATTTGATTAATTGATTGATTGCTTTAGGGTTTGGACCATAATAAACGAGAAAGAAAGCAAAAAAGACATTGTGAGATTTGCAGTGGGAAGACAATATTATATAAAATTTAATTTTTTTTCAGGAATGCTTAAATGATATAATCACTTCATTTATAATATGTGCCACTGTTTTATCATTGTAAAGCCAGGCAGTTTCCCCTTTGAATGTACAAAACTTTATTTGTTACGTGTGTGTTTTAGCAGAGTACCACCCACCACCCAGCCCCCCCACACCAGGTAAAGAGGAGGGAGTCCCAGCACGAAGGGGCTCAGATGGCAAGTTGAGAGGAAGAAAAAGAGTCAGTGACCCGGCTCCACCTTTGGACTCTGATATCGAGGTAAACACATGGTCACACAGTGTTGGAAATTAGCAGCATTTCTCTACAATATTTATTTTTCTTTCCAACACACACTCACAAGCTGTCATGTGGTTAACATTACATATCTGCTATTTCACTGCAGCGAGTGTTTATCTGGGATCTGGATGAAACCATCATTATTTTCCATTCGCTCCTCACGGGAACGTTCTCCTCACGATTTGGCAAGGTACGGCGATACGGCCCCTCTCTTTGTCATTTACTGTAAGAGCTATATGCTGTAGCTATAATCACACACTGTTGGTGCCAGTGATAAGGCTGGTGGGCACAAAACCCTTACAACAAACGCATACCGCTGTTTTCTCTCAGCAGTCAAGTGCTTATTTAACTAGTGGTCAACAGTTTGGCTGCCTGAGACACGTGACCTTTGAGTCTCATCCCTGAGCATTTTCACACGCTGGCTGTTTTTCCTTTCTGCCCTCTTGTTTCTTTTCATAATGCAGTAGGGCTGTTTAGCTACCCCGACAACCTGCGGCGTGATTGACAGCCAGCGGGACCTTTACATAACAGACAGGCAGCTGACGAGGGGCGGACAGTGGTGCATTTCTTGTTTTTGGCCACGGATCTGTGTTTTGAATTCTCACGGTCCCCCTGCGGGTTGACACAAGGCTTATGGGAGTTTGAGAGCAGCGTTTCTGATCGGCTCAGATCGGTTGTTTCTTTTTCTTTCTTTTCTGCCACAGACAGGGGGTGAGGAGAGAGGGAGTGGACGAGCCAAAAAAGAGAGGGAGTGAGTTAGACTGTGGATGTGTTGAAATATGACTCATGTGCCAAAAATTCCCGATTCCTCCCACCACTCAAACACCCCACTGCTGGATCTAGGAAAGCTCGGCTGGGCAGATTCTGACATCAAAACTCAGACACGCAGTAGAGGAATTGAATGAATGACAATAGAAAAACAGATTAACAGTCCAATGTATTGAGACAGTTTAAAAGCTAGAAACTTTTCTTCCCTAATTTGCAAGAATCACATCCTACTATGGCAGAAATAATACATTAGTTTCTGGAATTAATTAACTCAGTTTCACCCCTTTGCATCTTGCTTCTCGTGCTCAGCGTCTTCCAACTGGATCAATGTTATTTACTTTTATTATTAACAAATGCTTGGACATGTAAAGATAGGTCTGGGCCCAGTCTGAGGGAAGACTAATGGATTTGTTGAAAGACACTTGTTTTCGCTAGCTTGGTGAGCCAGAGGTGGATAGATGTCCATATGAGGAGCTGACCCTTCCTCCCATAACACTGCGTCCACTATCTCATCGATCTCACCTCACTCTGTCCTCTAGTGTGTGAATTCCCTTCCCAAACTCTTTCATATCAAGAAAAGAGCTCCTTTGCTCCAACGCTAAGGAGCAAGACTGAAAGTTGAGAACTTTTCTACGTCTTTTTTTTTGTCTTCCTTCTTCTAGTCTGGAGTTAAAAGAAAGGAGCTTTTAATTGCTTTACTGTATAGTAGTAGCCATAGTCTTTAGAGAAAGGTGATTACAGATAATTATTTCAATTATTGGACAAACAAACCTTTCTCAAGCCTTTAACTCCGCCCACCTCTTCCTTTCTCAGTCTTTGCATTCTCTCCCAGTTACCTGTCCTCTCCCTGCTGCTCCTATTGAACTTATTTTGCCCTTTGTCCTTAATCAGCTTTTCTTCAAACCCTTTTGTGGAGGGAGGTATTTTGTAATTGCTGTGATTTACCTTACTTGTGTCATCAAGCCCATTTTACCATCCTGAGCCTTAACACAGCCCTGCTTGTCATTTCAAATGCACTAATTAAATGTTCACCTTTGGCTGACATTTCCTGGCTCGGCCTGTCTCACTGCCAAAGAGGAACCATCAAGCAGTACACCCTCACATGCACACACACCTGCTTTTGTAAGTGTTAAACGACAGCACACCTACGCTAATTTTTCAGCCAGACTGCTGGCACATTATGATTTATATTTTCTCCAGGTGGTAATTTTGAATATGGTTATTAAAAAACAGAATTTAAGTTGACGTTATGCGACACCTGCCTGTTTAGTTTGCTTTATTTAAGAGGGAAAAATAACAGAAGCTGAGAAACTGAGTGGTGTAAGGGTAAAGGTGAAAGATTTGAGTTTTAAAATCCACTGCAGCTGAGCTAAATATCAAGCCTGCATTCAACTTTATCCAAGCTAGCTGCATGGTAATGTTGACGCATTTGTAAAATACAGATTAAAAGTTACGGGTCGGCAAACAGTACTTGTCATTTAGAAGCTGAAAAGTGCAACAACACTCATATAGACATTTAAACCTTCAGATGATTAAATGATTCTACATCAATAAAATGAAAAAGACAGGATTTTTGCATAAGTTTTTTTTTTTTTCAGACTAAATACTGAATTAATTTCATTTTAAGTCCTGACTTGGTGCAATGAATCAGGAAAAGCAGCGGTAGAAAACAGTTGGGGAAAGTTAGCTCACTGGATTAATGAGTGCCAAAACAAATAACTTGAAATGAAGCTAGTAAAGATAAAGATAAGCAGTGACGTCTGATTGGCAGATAAATATTCACATTAGCATCTTCCTGGAACCTCTTTATATACACCCTTTAACTTAGAGGAGAACAAAGCGTCTATTATGTCTGCAGTCTTAACAATTTATTCTCTAAATACCAAACCTGCTAAAGTCATCCTAAGCCCACAATTTTATTTTTGATGTTTTATGGTATTTCTTTATTCACATTTTATTCTTAGGAAATAAATTGTAATAATTGTGGTTGCAGTTTAATTTGAAAATGCCAACGAGAATAAAACTCAGTTACTGTACACATTAACTTCTAACCCACTGAAATAATGCTCTTCTCTCCACCATCTTTGCTTTGCTTGTATCCTTATGGGAAAAGTATATATATAATATAATATTTTAACTTTTCTCTGTGCACATTAGGACTCTTCAAAGGCAGTGTCTCTGGGTTTGTGGATGGAGGAAATGATCTTCAACTTGGCTGACTCAAGGCTTTTCTTCAATGACCTGGAGGTAAGTTTTTAAAAAGGAAGCAGAAGAAGATGGATGGATGGATGGATGGATGGATGGATGGATGGATGGATGGATGGATGGATGGAATTGTTACTCTTGAAAAAAAGGAGCACAAAAACATATTAAGAGAGCTGCAGGATTTGATATTGATTAATAGTATGTTTTACTGTACAAAAAAAAATCATGCCAGTTTACATATTTCATATTTGGCTCACAGTGCAAAGGATCTCAGTATGTTTTAATAATTTTGAGACTTTTTCCAGTAAGCTGGAAAACTGCAGCACTGAGAAATATCCAGCCATGTAAGCTGGCATACCGTTAACCAGAAAACCTTCCCTGCAACAGCTTAGTGAGAGGCTTGACATTTTGCTGCTTTTTTTTCTTACTTGGCATAAAGCACAGTGGCACAGTGTAGAAATCCCCTCACACAACATCTATCCTCTATTTATTCTTTCTACAGTATTTACATCATTACCCAAACAATTTCCTTTCCTGGGAAATTGACAGTACATGAAGTTGAAAACTTCTGGGATATGTACTCTAAAAAAATTTTTAAAACTCTGCCAAAGTTGATATGCAACCTCTTAGTGATGACTCCTTAAAAAAAAGAAATAAAAGCCCCTATTGGTCATTAAAATGCAGTTTTAGTACCTGCTAGTGACTGAACAGTTCATATCTTTTTCATCCTAAATTCCTCAGCCTTGTTCTGACAAAGAAAAAAGCTTAAAGAGGGGCATAGAAAAAGAGAACAAGTACACTTTGTGCTGTAATTATAGGTCTGTGTCTGAGTATCCAAGGGGGAAATTAGTCAAATGGGAGGAGGAACAGTCAAGAGGAGGGAAAGGAGCCAACGAAGCCATTTGCAAACCCAGTTTTTATCCCTCCCTTTGTTGTCAGAGCTCAGCAAAGCTCTAAAGCAGTACCCCACATCAGGCTGACAAAGCCTGTTGAGTCTTAAGGTGCAATTATCTTGTCCTTATCATGTCAGTAGCAACACCAGTGGCTACAACTGCTGCTGTCATGGGTCACATAATTGTAAATGGTTGGTATTACTGTCTGACTTATCAAGGCCACAGTTTCCAGTTGAAATTTTAATGGTTCAATAAAAGGATTTCAGTGTGATCTACGTTTCTTTAGCTGCATTTAACCTTATTTCCAACTATTTAAAAATCAGACTAAATAAAATCCCTGTTTCCAGAGTTTCAGTGTATGTGTTAATTTTTTTTTTTCAAATTCTGCACTTACGTTGACATTTTAAGAACTGGCCAGAGCTGACAGGTGAAGTATCCAGTTTGCTTTTTTCCCCTCTGTTAAATAAACAAATGTTTGAAATGAAATTACACGAGGGTCATTTGCATTGTGCGGTTAGCAGTTACAGTTCAACATGAGTGGATGTCACCTGAGTGGGAGGTGGGTTGCAGCCCATGGGAATTTTGTTATGCAGCAGTGTAAGGAAGATGAGGTAGCGTCTCTGTCTGGATGACTGAAAGGTGATAGGTGAGCCGGGCTGTGCTGGGTCATTGCATGACAATTTGGAGTCATACTAGGACGTTTTTAAGCATGCGTGTGCTAATAAAAACGGAGTGTGTAGAAACACAGAGAGCTTTTTTTAATAGACAGTTTTTGCATAGCTTTGCATTGTGTGTTTTCTCTTAGTCTGTGATGACTGAGTTGTCCTACTTTCTTTTTTTCTTTCGTTTCTTTGTAAAAGTCCAACATATCAAATCGTAATAACAGTTTTAAAATTTCTGATTCAACTGCGTATTGCTGAAGGTGTTTTGGCTGCAGACACATGGTTAAGCTACAGTGTGGTTTTATTCCCTGCAGTTTGGTTGGTTGCATTGAGGTCCAACAGAGACAAGCAACATGCAGACCATTGTGCTTGTCGGACAATGGGTGATTCTTAAGAGGATTTCTTTGTTTAAGCAATGGTTAAATGGTTAGGTGCATTTTTAAAAACTGCAGATTTACTTTACTTGTTATCTTAGTATTGCACCACTATGTTGACAGACATATCCCTGGCGCCTTACCAGTCTGTTTCCTGACACCTTATTTCCTCCTTCCTTGTATTTTATTTTAGCACCTTTTTCATATCCATTGTGCTATCATTTCTATAGAGCAGAGACCTGCCTGTGCAGGGCTTCACTCTGAAATAAATCACTTGATATGTCTTCTCTCCTTTTCATTTCCCAGGAATGTGACCAAGTTCATATTGATGACGTGGCATCAGATGACAATGGACAGGACCTGAGGTAAAGTTACTGCTGTGTTACTGCGCTCGGAGCTTCGCTGAGAGACTCTGACAGTTCTGCTGCGGCTTGTGAACCAGACTTGCCCTCTGGATTTTAGTGCGGCTGAAGAAAAAAGCATGGAGATGAGACGGGGACTGTGTGCACTGGTGTGCATCTGTGTGTGTTCATGCATGCAAGCATGTGCATGTCTTTTATTTTCCCAACTTCCACGGCCATATAATATGTCACAGGATTATCCAGTGCTTTCGCTTCTCATCAGAATATCTCTTTCATTCCCTCTGTCTCCCTCAGTCCAGACGTTTTATTGCATAAACTTGTTGAAACACTTTAAGACGCTTTTAGGAATGATTTGAGCGAACCAGCCTGTACTAAATTACTTTTTTTGATGTATTTATTTTATTGAACTTGGACCTTTTCATTCAAGTATGTTTTTATATTTGTCCTAGTCATACTGCATGTATATAATATTTTTTTATTGACGAAGGCTCGTTCAGTTTTGCAGGGTTTCTTGGCCCCGACAGTTTTGGTTGCACACGCGCAGTTCAAGCAATGCTTTCTCTTTCATTGATTGAGTTGTTTGAATTCCTGTAACCCTAAAATGTATTAGTGAATGTAGCTACTGATTCTTGGAGTACTAGTGTCAACAATAATGAAGTGCTACAATAAGATGCTCCGAAAAATGTAGTTTGTGTCTTTATGATTTATATCCTGCCTGTTTTTCTTTATTGTGACTGTGCAGCACTTACAACTTTGGGTCGGATGGCTTCCAGAGCCCGGCAGGGGCGGGCTCTCTGTGCCTGGGGTCAGGGGTCCATGGAGGGGTGGACTGGATGAGGAAACTGGCTTTCCGATACCGCAGAGTCAAGGAAGTCTACAACACATACAAAAATAATGTTGGGGGTAAGTTCCAGTCTCATTTTATATAACATTTCTGTCAACACACGACCTGAATGTTTTGACAGTCATACTTCCTCCTTTACGTGGGGCTTTCGTGCACATATAAAACTGTTACAGGAAGTCTGATGATGAGATTACTCTAAAGACACATGCAAATACGCATCAAGCTGCAGGATTTGAGGAGCTAAAGCTGAAACCTAAGAGTCAAATCATAAAATAGAAGCATTCGAATTTTTTTATTAAGTTGTTATTGTGTCAAGGCATAAAAATGCAGTTAGGATATGAAGAAGAATAAAGTAGTTCTTTAAAAGATTGCCTGTCAAGCTTTGGTTCTCCCTGATGATCAGGTTTGCTGGGCAGTCCCAAGCGAGAAGAGTGGTTACAGTTGAGGAGAGAGATGGAAGTCCTGACTGACCTGTGGCTGACTCAAGCGCTCAAAGCTCTGGCTCTCATCAACTCGAGGTCAGTTCATGCTGCCACAGCATTATTAGCACCAAGAGGTGAATTAACCTTAGATGTTTGCTTTACGCTGTTTTGTTTCACATTATTTGGAATTGAATTCTTGTGACATGGTGTTTGTAATGTGTCATATTTGCTGACTTTAGTGTTTGTTTTGCCCCCATCCAGGCCTAATTGTGTGAATGTGTTGGTGACCACTACCCAGCTCATCCCAGCCCTCTCCAAGGTGTTACTGTATGGTTTAGGTTCAGCCTTCCCCATAGAGAACATATACAGTGCCACCAAGACAGGTAAGAAAAAGCTGGGAAAGGAAGCAGAGAGTTAATAAACAACATCAAACCTAAATCAACTATTCTGTATAATTTTGTGTGCCACTAAAAGAATTTCCCTTTTAAAGTATTTTAGTGGAAATGCTGTAATAATGGTTTAAACTCTGATTTCTCCCTTTTGAAAGGCAAAGAGAGTTGTTTTGAGCGTGTCTCTCAGAGGTTTGGTCGGAGGGCAGTCTATGTGGTGATAGGAGATGGAGTTGAAGAGGAGACTGTAGCCAAAAAGGTATAACTCAATGTGTTTTTCATGACTTTGACTGCTAAAAATTGGCCCAGAGCTAATCAGTTACCTTTACTCCACGCTTGATTTTTACAGCTTCTGTGTATGAGTTTGTTTTCTCATCATTACATTGAGATTTTCCTGAGTTTGGCCACATATTTCACATATGCGCTGCATCTGCAGAAGCACAGCAAACTGTTAAAAATATACATGCCTCAATTTTGCACGTTATATTTTATACTTGCATTTCACATTACTTTATTTGTGTTTTAACAGAAGAACATGCCATTCTGGAGAGTGTCTTGTCGCGCTGACCTCGAGGCTTTGAGCCATGCACTGGAGCTGGACTACCTCTAGAGGGCGCCGTCTGTCACATGCTGCTCTTCTGCTTGTGTTATGAGAAACTCTGGAACTCCCGAGTGCACCTTGCAGGTGAAGGTTCCCCTAGAGACTGAGTCAAAGTCAATATTGCTATTTTGAGCGAGCAGCCTGACAATTTTACACCAGAGCCAAAGGATTTTGTGGGGATTTTGAAGCAAGGCTGCAGTATCTGTGACACATAAACATGAAAAAGGGCTGGAAATAAAAGACCAAAGTGAAATAAGGGACCAAAGCCTCATGGCTGATGCCAGGGAATTATGGTTAATACTGAAAATATTAATCATATAAAGCAACAAACTGTTTGGTTTTTTTTGTTGTTTGTTTTTTTTACTTCATGTCAAGTTTATGAACGGTGTCCCGCTCACAGTGAGTAAAGTTCAGATTCTTCTGAGATTACTTTTTCTGCTGTGTCTTTATAATTCTTTTGAGACTTAACACATTTTTTTTCTGGTCATTACAAAATTATAAACAAGAATTCTAATACTGTGATTTTAATCACCTAAATAAATGTTAAATACCATTCTCTTCATAGGTAGGGGCTATTAAATAGTCTGCATTTTTGCATTATAACATGAGCTATGTATTGGTTCAATTTTACAACACATTAAGGTAAATCTAGTTTGGGAGCTCAGCTTAAATAAAAAAAAATCACAATTAAAGACCAAAAATCTGCTAAAATGTTTTGATAAGTTGCCTTAAAGATGCTGTATTATAGGCTGGTGCTTGAATGATTCCTTACCTTTAATTCTGGGTTGTATATTGTTTTATTTTCTGTCATTAAGTTGCTACCTGTTTCCTAACCTGTTTGTAATATAGATGGATTGGTATGATTGTGCATGTGCTGATTACACTGCCTGTCAGCTTAGCTATGATTTGTATATAATGCTTTATTGTCAATTTGTTTTGACAGACAGTTGAAGTAGATTAATAAAGATAAATTAATTACATCGAGGGGAAAGGCGAGTTGAGTTTCATCTCATTTTCCACAGCTGCTTAATCCACAGATATGTTCAAAACAATGGGGATTAATAAAACTTTAAACAGGAGTGATAATTATGAAGTAAAGTACAAGTTTAGATCAAGAGGGTTGAAAAGCATTCCATGCAGGAAATCAAAGGGACTCTTTTTTTTTCTTCTATATGGGGAAAGATCGCCATCTTCAGGCCAAAAAAAAGAACTGCAGTAACATAAATACACATTGATGCACACGAATGAGACATTTATGATTTTTATTTCTAAATCATACAACAATACATTTAAACCAAGACATTCAGGTGGCAATGCTGATTTTCGTGCCTCAAACACACATTCACATAAATAGCAAAATAAATAAAATAAATAAGATTTGCATTTGTTATTTACAGCACAGGAAAACTGTGAGAATGGCCGCAGGTGCTAATCATTGTTAACAGAGACCATCTTAAAGCCTCTAATGGTGACACTCATGTTTGTGAGTGACAGGCTGGCTTGCAGCATCTTTACTCCGGCCATGCTGGGGATGAATGGGACAGGCTGATCTACCCTTCCTCCTGGGCTCAGCGGGGGCATCCTGCAGGAAGACACAAAGAGCTTATGAAAATAAATGTTTGCAAAATGTAGAAATTTATTGCAATAACTTGGGCTGACAGCGACAATGTGGAATAAACGTCCTGTCACTTTGCACACATTTTCGTTTTTAACTTGTGACACGTGTAATCAAACTGTGTTTAATAGACATTCACTGCTTGGAAATAATTATTAGCCAAGATTTTTCTATGCAGGCATGAATACAAACACGTGCAGAACAATACAAGCGTACCACAATGACAGCATTCCTTCAAGAAACAGCCACAGTTATTTAGTGCTCAGTGACACTCCTGTAGCTTAGAATTCCTTTTACTTTCATTTATGATGTTCAAAAGTCCCTGTGGTGGTTATTAATTATTCTCCATGAGACAAGAAGATCATTCTTACCTGAATTGAACTTTACGCTGGAGCAGCCCAGCCCCAGCTACGGTCAGTACTCCACTGACTGGGTGAGAATATGGGTTGATGAAAGACACCAGGGCAATCTGATCTTTGTATGGCACAATGGAGTTTTCGCCTGAAACCTGCAGGAGAAACGTGTTAGTGAAGCCAGAATATTTCCTCAAATGGCCCGTTATATAACTTTAAGGTAATAAATATCACATTAAATCTGCATTTGTTGTCGACAACTCATACTTGTAAGTATATGATTCAATTTTCAAAATTTAAAACTTTTTTTGAACAACTGCAGTAGATGAAAGCAATAAGGCTGTATGGGAAAGCGGGACACTTGCCTACCTTCAATGTATTTCTTAATTCCTAAATATAAATTCCTTTCAATCTAAACTTTAAGGAAGCAATATTGAGAATTTTTATAAAGTACCTGTAGGGTGAGCTGTGGGCTGGCGAGGTTGAACTCCTCCGAGGCCAGGACCGTCTCTTGACTGGCCATATCCTCCAGAACAACTGCAAGGTTGATCAGGTTATTTCCCACCACATCTTGATATTTTGCTGGGGGGATCTGCTGTTGCAGCACCTTGACTGGATAGAGAGAGGCATACAGAAACGAGGGTGCGTCAAATCAACTGTAAAATCCAAATACATTAAATTCCTTCACAGGTGAACATTTTAGTTGTAGATGAGAAAAGTAAATGTACCTTCCATGGGCGCCAGTTGCATAACACCATGGTTTTCCCAGAAGGTGTCTGAGGGGCTGCGATTGTATTCTTTTGCTTGGGCGTTGAGATGCACCTTCAGCTTCTTGCCTACATTCTGCTTGTTGATGATTTTCACTGTGAAGCTGACGGGGTCCCCAGCAACTGGGGGTTTGTCCAGGGTCAGGAAGACGAACACTCGCTGAGATGAGCCTGCTGAATAAACATGAAGAAAGTCAGTCTTCATGAGAAGACATATCTTTAAATAACAAATTCTAGAGGCTGATGAACACTTTCAAAACTGCAAATCACCTCTACTTAATGTTGAGTCGCCTGAACTTGCAGAGCTTCTTGATGAAAGTGTTGAAGTTGGGCCTGTATTGTAAAGACGGAAAGGAAAAAACGTGAGTATTTTTATCATTTTTGCTGAATTTCCTAGTGTGCGAATTAATGCATGGAGTTCTTGGTTTCTGGTCATACTTTTGATGTATTTGTAGTCTCCAGTGATGTTCTGCAATCTGGGGAACCCAATAGCCTTGGTGCAGATGAGGGAGCCAACTCTCTCGGTGTCTTTGCTGAAGCCGAGGACCTGACCCTGGCCCTGGCCCAAGATGATTGTGTGGACGTCGGCGTTCACGCTGGCATAGACAAACGGGATGTCATACAACAGGTCGACGCGCTTGTTCTTAATTGCTTTGACCGGGGCCGGGCCACAGCAGTACACTCCTAGGATGATGGGGAAAACAACAGAAGGTTGTGAAAAAGTTCGCCCACAATTTAAAAAGTGGAAGACAAAAATTCGCACAAGTTTAAGCATTTTTCTCACACACCTCCGCTTCTCTCCTGAGGAGTCGGGTCAAGAACCTGCCAGCCATCCAGTCCAGATTCCAGATCCCGGCGAGTCATCCAGCACTCCACCCAGACATGGAAATTCCTGTTAAGAAGGTCCAACAAATTGGGGATTAAAATGTCATCAAAGCCTTTAAAGTAGTTAAATTTTAGAGTTTATAAACAAACATAAAACTGACCAGATGCTGTCTTTGCTGCGGTTTAACTTCTGCCCTGTTGTGCTGTAATATTCCTCAATCACCAGGTTCCCATTAGTGTCGTGAGCTGAGTTGAAGTTTGTGACAACACGGCAAGGAATGCCAAGAACTCTCATAACTGAAAGACGCAATCAAAGCACAGATGTTTAAGATCCTGGTGAGACATCGCATCATGGGAAAAGGAATGATTCAGTGTTGAGGCTGAAACGACGTCATAAAGCTTAGAATGATTAAGATTTAAGCACCTGTGCACATGACAGCTGCAAACACCCAGCACTGTCCATATTTGACTGGGCTGTTGCCAGACTGGGCCCACTTTCTCAAAATGTCCCCACTCCCAGTCCACATGGTGGGGCTGACCCCTTGTTTGAAGTCATCTGTCCAGTTCCCTTTCAGCACACCGCAATCGTCCTCGCTGTTGATCTAAACACAAAAGACGAGACAAGGATAGTTTTCAGTGTTTGCGCATCATCTCCCAAAGATGACAAAACCGGTTTGTGCACCCCATAAATTTCCATGACTTTTGGCATGCTCTGTTTAATAACTACAGGGTTGCTGCACGTGACATTCAATGTTCAGAACTTTTGAAGGCGGTGTCTTTCTAGCCTTTCAATCTGCAGAACACATTGTCCCAATTCAAGCCCCAACTTGTTTCACAGGTATCAGTGACACTTATGTTTGTTTATGAAAGTAAACAAACAAACAAATAAAAAATTGACCTAACGTGAGAAAGAGAACAATTTGTACTTGTTGCCAGACAAAATCTGTTCACACTCACCATGGCAGACACAACCCGACTGAGGTACGCTGGGTTGTTTCGGTTCAGGTAGTCCATCCTTCGGTTATTTTTGTGCTGAGAGCTGACTTGGAGCAGATTCAGGCACGCCTCCAGAACACCAGGCTCATACTTTACAGGCAGAAAAAGAACAGATGTGAGAAAATTTGAGTACATTCAGTTATTTCTGATAAATAATTTATTTCCTTATTCATTTCATTTTTTCCCCCCAAGTGTTGTTTTAAAGAATGGTAGGTACCCAAGGACTGAAATTGAAGTGAGCACCACAAGTAACAATTACACACTGAAATCCAATCCATCACAACGGTGCTGCAGTGAATACTGTCTTTATGCACCTTTATAATACACATAACACATTCAGAAATTACCATAAAGGCCTAGTTTAGTAAGCACATCTTCTGACAGATATCGCTTTCTTACCTGATCAAACGACCACGGTCTTGTCACAAGGTTCATTGCTGTTCCCATAAACAGCAACCCAGAGTCACTCTGGATGTATTCTTCTCTCTGGTCCTCAAATGGGATGTACACTGCATCCTCTGCAAGAAATAAATTAACTTGTTAGGCCACACAAACCATATCAATGTATTTCTGTTTGTTTTTTTTTTCTTTTTATCAACTTTCTGTTGCTGCAACAAGCTACCAAAAACCATCTGACTGTCTAATACTGATAGTTTAAAATTCTTTCCAATGGTAATACCAGTTTGTTTTACTTACGAGAACACCAGGGGTTGCAGAGCAGGATGAATTTGCCAAATGCACAGCTTTTCTGGCCATCCTGAGCAAACACACACAGCTGAAATCTGTAGCAGCCCACTGAGGCAGAGGCAGGAGAGGAGATGTAGATAGAGGGTTCCAGAGGGTTCCAGCCCTCAGGGTCAATATAGGCCTTCCAGCTGGATGAGGGGGAGCTCTTGGAGAAGGTTACAGGCATTACTGCGTACATGTGACCTGGGGAGGGGGATCAAGGAATAAAGTTAGGGAGAAAAAAACACTTTCTATTTTGGGTTAGACCACTTGCAAGTAATCCAAGTAATTTAACCAGAAAAATCGAGAGTACCCAGCATGACTTTGATCCTCAGATTGTCCGTCTTAGGGTTGAAGGGTCGGCCCTCCAGTTGAGCACTGATTTTGAACGGGGCTCCTCTTCGCACCACCAGAGATTTGGTGCTGCCGAAGCCATTTGTCCTGTGACTCTCAAGGTTTTCAGATCGTTCCAGGTTGACATATTTTATGCTCAAGTCTGCAAATAGAGAAAAAAACAACAACATTATAGTGCAACAGTAAAAGCCATTTAATAGATCACTCATCATTAAGAGTAAATTTGCTCTATATAAGGAATGGATAGCGATGGATAGCAAGGAACAGAACAGCGTGAAAAAGATGAACTCTCACCTTCCATTTGTCAGCGTTTCTTTCTCACCGCGATGCTCTATGCCTCTACTGTCACACAACTAAAGCTATATAAACATTTTGCCCAACCCACCTTAAGCATTGCAGAGGGCGGGGAGAAAGCAAACTGGTGTTCTTAAATTGTTACTAAGGCCCTGGAGTTATGTGAAACAAAACTTGAGCCAAAAAATGTGGACAACCCTCCCCTCCCCTCCCTGTGTCACATTTGAACAGTTTCATGCGTAACCCATGCATTCTGGATGAGCAATCAGACTCACCCACTTCAAAATGAAACAGGCGGCTGGAGGACATTGCGTCAGTTTGTTGGGTGTATACACTCTTGGAACATGCTAGAGCAGAACAGTTTGTACACAAAGGCCTGGGGCAAGAACAGTACTTTTCAGCACCACCAGCAGTTAAACCTGATTTTCAAAAGTTAATATCTGTCACACAGACCACAGATGTTTATTGTGGCATTTTTTTCCCACAATGGAGTGTGCTGTCAGACGTCATGTCATGACATGGGATTAAACTGTAGGATGCTTCTGTTTATGTATTGTTGTATACGTGAATGACCTATAAGTTTATTTGTAGGGAAATTGGATGTTTTTTTCTGATGATATTGAATGAATGACATTGATTAAGTGCTCTGTACACTTACTGTAAGTGCATCATTGCAGAAATGACAATTGCCAAAAAAAAAAAAAGAATGAAAATTTACCAACTCAGTGATTAACAGTATGCCTGAAAATGTTTTGATGCATCCACGATCACTGTATCTAATACTATAGACTCCAGATATAACTGTGCATTTTGAGATTTGGATCCACGTCAGTTTAAGATATTTGGGATACTGTTTGAAATTTCAATATCATCATAAAAATAATGGCCTAAGTCACTTTTTCAGGTTTATCAGAAAAGGAAAAAAAAAACTGAACCAAACTTGAAAATATGGTGATTTAGGCAAAATTAAGACTTTCAATAAAAATGACTTAGGCCATTTTAAGGAGGTGGTCGTTGATACATTATTAATCATGTGCATCATCACATGAGACACGGTGTGAAAAAAGGTGTGGGTCATTACCACCAGGTGTTTCGGGTGAAATCACTGAGACCTTGCCCCATCATGTGACCTATTCTGGTCACCTGCAGTAAGGTGTGAGTGTGGGTTGAGGCGCTTGAGAAGGGACCTCAAGACTGCATTGAGGGTGGTGTCGTAAGCCACACCTCTGTTCAATGGTGGTCGTTCACAGTGGACATAGATGGCTTCTTTTACTCCTCTTTCAAACCATCGGGCTTCCTTGTCCAAAATGTGACGTTGGCATTCTCCAAAGAGTGACCTCTATTCTTTAGGTGCAGATGTACAGTACAGGTGAGTCCCGTCCTGTTGGCGCAGCAATATCCCCCACCAGCAACAGCCTGAACATTTGATACGAGTCAGGATGGAGTCATGATTTCATGTTGTTTAAACCAAATTCTGATCTGACCATCCAAATGTAGCAGAAATGGAGACTCATCGGACCGGGCCGCATTTTTCCAATCTTCAATCATCCAATTTTGGTGAGCTCATGCAGATTTTATCTTCTTTATCCTGTTCATAGGTGACAGGCATGGCACCAGGTGTGGTCGTCTGATGCTATTTTTCAACTACGTTAATGAGTTCAATGTGCTTGATTATAATGAGTGGTTATTTGAGTTACTGTTGCCGTCCTATCAGCTCAAAGCAGTCTGCTCATTTTCCTCTGACGTCTTTTTCAGACCGTTCTCTGTAAACTCTGGAGATGGTTGTGCATAGAATAGTATTGTCTGAGATACTCAGACCAATCTGTCTGCAAAAGAGAGAGGAAGAACAACAAACTGGACAAAACAACCAATGGGAGAAGGATGACAAAAGTCAATGTAATTCCTAGGATTAACAAGTCTCTGCATACAAAAACCAAAAAGACCTAAAACATAAGCTTTTATCTTGGCATAAGCTACAAAATATTACCATTAACTATGGTTCATACCATAGTAGTACTGCAGTACCTCATACTACATACCTCCATATATGACAAGCACCGTTTAACCTGATACTGGTGCGTCAGGTTAAACTGATATGGGAGAAATATGCTCTCTCTTTCTCATGCCTGTCAGTGCTCTCGCTGGAGCATTTTGGACTCACTGGAGGGCTTTTTAGGGAACTTTTAAAACAACCTGATAATAATGAATTACAGTAGTCCCACCTAGAAGTAATAAATGCTTGAACTACACTGCTCAAAAAAATTAAAGACTTTGAAAGCACATCAGTTTTCTCTGTATTATAGCAGGGTATTTACCTTAAAATATAAAGCAACTTAAGGTGACTATTGTTGTGATTTGCACTATATAAATAAAATTGAATTAAAATTGAATTGAACTGAATTCTGGAAATGGCAGGTTTCTCATTTCAGAGATACTGTGCAGATGAAAAAAAAAGTCCTACATATTTGTGTATTTGTGCATATTGAAGGACATATACTCCCTCACAGTGTTACTGGAGGCCAAGGTAAGACCATCTAAAGTAAATATCTGCTTAGATACCATGTTTCTAAGATTTTTAGGGCTAGCTATAATAATTTAAGTTTTGTCTGAATTTAGGAAAAGAAAATTATGGGATATCCAGACCTTTATGTTTTCAAGACATGCCTGTAGCTTAACTAATTGATTTGTGTCAGCTGGCTTCATAAATAAATATAGCTGGGTATAATCTTCTTAGCAATGGAAATGCATGCAGTGTTTTCTAATAATATTGGCCAAAGAAAACAAACACAGTGTAAAAAATATTGGTCCCAGCACAGAACCCCATGGAATTCTAGAGCCCCTTTTCCACCACCAGGGTTCCGGTTCCGGTTCTAATCTCTGTGTTCTAATCTATGTGATAAAATATTGTGATCAACAGTATGGAACATTACACTGAGGTCTAATTGGACTAGCACAGAGATGAGTCCACTGTCAGAAGCCACGAGAAGGTCAATGGTTAAAATTTTGGGGCAATGTGGTGGTTAGCAATGTTGCCTTACAGCAAGAAGGTCCTGGGTTTGAGTTCCCTCGAGTTTGTATGTTCTCCCTGTGTCTGCATGGGTTCTCTCCGAGGACTCTGGCTTCTTCGCACAGCAGTTAGTGGGGTGAGGTTAACTGGTAATTCTAAATTGTCCATAGGCATGAATGTGACAGTGAACAGCTGTCTGTCTCTCTGCTTTAGCCCTGCGACAGGCTGGCGACCTATCCAGGGTGTACCCCGCCTCTCACCCTATGGCAGCTGGGATACCCACCCCCCCACGACCCTGAATTGGACAAGAGGAAGAAAATGGATGGTTAAAATTTTATTTGTAAAGAAAATCATGAAGCCATTACTTTCATTACTGGTTAAAGTTAAAGAATCTGGTTCAACAGAGCTCTGATTCTTTGTCAGCCTGGCTACAGTGCTCTAAAGAACCCTGGGGTTCTTCTTGTTTTCCTCTGTCAGTGATGACTAGTAAGATGTCCTAGCTTTATGACAGGGTTTTTTATTTTTTTTTTATAGAACAGCAAACTCTTTTTCCAGGCCAAATGAAGATCCTCTAAATGATGCAAAATGCAGAGTTGAGGTTACTTAATTTTTTTGTCTTTTTTCTTTTGTTTTTCTTCTTTTTTTTCTTAAAGGGAAAGAGAAAAAAGAAATGGGCAAACTGCTGTATCATGTTATGACATGAACGAAATAAATATATATATATTTTTAATTTTCAACATTCACATGAATGTTAAAATCACCCACAGTAATTATTTTATCTCAGCTGAGCACTCAATCAGATCAAAAGTCTGAGAAATTAGAAACTCTGAATAACGAACAGCAACAAACTGGAGTGTTAGTTAGTTAGTTAGTTAGTTAGTTAGTTAGTTAGTTAAGAGTCAGGCTTTCAAATTAAAGACATATGGATTTTATTCAGTATCAATCGCCCTCAAGTCTGTATGGCAAAAAGTTATAGCAGCTATCTATATAGGCCGTGTCATTGGTAACATACTTAAACATGTGAACAGAATTGGCCATTACAGCGCAGCATTACATTGAAAAGTCGATCAGTTTTCAAAATGCACATACACACTCACGCACAGTTTTTTCCCCCTCTTTCACTTGATCTCTTTAGACAAACATTCCTTACATTGTAGCTTTTATAATTCTGGGATTAATCCACAGTTGTTGCACAAAGACTTGAACCTTTGCCCCAGAATAGCGTGGGAGGTTAGTTATTTGAAGCTGATCATTGTTCACACTGATGTTAAGATTTGCCTCCAAATGAAACCAGCATTATTGCGCAAATCTCGTTGTAGTCAGGGAGCTCTCACCCATTTATAATTACACGCATGCACAATATTTTGGGTGGGAAGCATTTCTGAAGAATGAGTACTAACTCACTGTCACGAATGCAACTGTTGCCTATATTATACGAAAAGTTATGAAAAGTTTAAGAGTGAAAAGCGTTTTCCATGCTCCGAGTCAACCAGTGTTTCTAGTGAAAATTGTTTCGCGTTTTATTTTTTAGCATTAAAATGACCCCCGCTCCTTTTGGTCACACCACTATGTGACCCTACTACTTATTTCACGGTGGGATCTACACATGTAGGAACCATCCGCTCACTTTTTCTGCATCTTACAAAGACATGGCGTTAGGAACCAAAAATCTCAAATTTGGACTCAACAGACAGAAGGACAGATTCCCACTGGTCTGATGTCCATTCCTTGGTCCAAGCCATTCTCTTCCTCTTGTTGTTCTTTCTTAGAAGTGGCTTCTCTGCAGCAATTTGACCATAAAGTCCAGATTCATGCAGTCTTCTCTGAACAGTTGATGTTGAGATGTGTGTTACTAACCCTAACCCCATTAACTTGTGGTTTCTGAGGCTGGTAACTCTGATGAAAAACCACTGGATTAGAAGGTTAAAATGAAACATTCAAAGTCACCATCCACATGCACGCTCAGTGTTATTTCTCTTGTTTAAAATTCTCACCAAAAATGTAAAGTTTCTTTGTGTTCACCAAAAGTCTAAGAGTTTTATGTTTAAGCAACATTTGCAACATCACAACTACTTGTGATTACACTTTTGATATTTAAAATATTTGCATGTTTATAGATTCTGGATTGTTTAAACAAGGTAGGCCCTGCGATGGACTGGTAACCTGCCCTGAGTGCGAGCTTCTCGCCCTGTGTCAGCTGTGTTAAGCTCCGGCATCCCCTTTGACCCTGGTGATGGCTAACTAACCAGACATGGTAGTGGTGAACAAGCAGAGGAAGAAGGTTGTAGTGATAGTTGTAGCAATAAGCGACAGTAACATCAAAAAGGAACACGAGAAGCTTGAGAAATACTAGTCCCCGTGGTAATCGAAACACTCGGGGCAGCGACCCCCAAACCAGGAGAGTGGCTCCAGCAGATTCTAGGAACATCATCTGAACTTTCTGTCCAAAAGAGCGCAATTCTGGAACAGCTAACATACTGCACATGACCCTCAAGGTCACCAGCCTCTGGTAGAGGACCCGATCTTGCAGGAGGACAAAGACCGCCCACACAGGGTGACAGAGAGAGAAAGTAATATTTCAGTGCATAAAACAGACATAATTCAGAGCTGATTTGGCTTTGAAAGTGTAATAGAAATAGAGAAGTCAATGCCCCTGGTTAATTCCCCCAGCTGGTGATCCCATATATTGAGAAAAAACAAAAGGGGAGGGGTGTGTGTGTGTGCATAGAATCATAAAACCTATAGAAACAGCTTCAAGTGAGACAAGATTGAATTTACTCCTCATTAAATATTACATAACAATGGCACACCTTGTGTCACTAAACACAAATTAACAAAAACTGTAACACGCACATCCAGTATTTCTTGTGCGTGTATTTCTGGGAGGAATTCAGTCTTAAGATCCAGCAGCACGAGGGAATCATCACTTCATGCGTCATCATCCAGACTTGCTTAAAGATTTGCAGAAAGACTCCTACATTTTAACAGTTCTTATTTCAGCTAAAAAAGAGTTGCCATTCTTTTATCCTTTACTGACTATTTAAGATTGTTTTCATTTTTAAACTAAATCAGCTGAGCTACATCTACTTGGCTACAGGGTTACAAGCGGTAACAATTTCAATATGAGTGTATTATTTTTTTAATTCTTTTTTTTAATTACATGGCAGCTGCATTTAGTGATATACCCCTGGAAAAATCAGAAATCCAAATCAAACATCTGTACAATCAGAAACAATATGAACAAAAATTCATACTGCATAAAATATCTTTTAGCAATGGTATGTAAATATGCTGGTTTAGCTCTTTAGCTAAAAACTTTGTGCATACTGACACACAAATTACAACACAGGTACAATACAAATTAGTCATAGATCATTATAATGCAAATTCACATTTTGGGGGGAAAAAAGCTTCAGTTCTGAGCAGCAGTTCGTGGCTTATTGTAAACAAGGAAGTCTGAGATGTCATGCCACACGTTGCTGTCATGATAGAGGTAGTTCATGGAAGACTGCAGTGATGGCTGAAGAGTGTGTGGGTAATACTCAAACAACCACAAGACGATACCCCAAACTAGCGTGGCAAAGAGTGGGAAAGGATCCTGTTTAGGCTGCGGGATGAATCCCTTCTCTACAGCCAGCCGAGCCAGGGCGAACAGGATCCTGGAGAGCAGGTACATGTTGATCTAGAGTAAAAAGTAAAGAACTGCATTATGCATGAGAACAGGTAATTATGACACCTAAAGCCTGCAGTTTGTCCCACCTGACTATTGATGTTGTTGTTATCTCCAAACACTAACCATCCTCCAACACAGGCAGCCAGAAATGAGTGAGACTGTAGACTCTTTCCTTGGAGTTTCTGCTGCAAAGCTTGCAGCCCTTTGTATGTGAACACGAAGCATGCCAGGTTTCTGGAGTGGGTGTATGTGGCCTTCAAAATGGCTTTGAACTTGTCCTTCAAACTAATAGGAGGGGGAGGAAAAATACATTAGAGGCGCACAAAGTATAGTACAGGGTTTTGTCCGTGTAAGGTTGCAGTTTGTGTCTTACCTGCCACTTCTAAATAGAAATGTCATAACCAAGGCATGTGGTGCTCTGATTTTGGCCCCATATCTGAGAGATAAACACAGGGTTATATCAGAGCTTCCTGGAGACACAGCCGGTTAAACACCTACACGTATTATTATAGTCAACACAATCTGCTGCTGCTAAAACTATGGGCTGCAAAAAGTTACCAGGATGCCTCTCAGTCACTGGTCTATTAAAGTGAACAGCAGCTAAAGCCAGGAACAACTGCACTGCCCCTGCAGTTAAATAAGTAAACAGCGTAGCTAAGCTCGCAGACTGCGCCACTGAACTCACACAGCGCCATTCCTGAAGCCCTTCAAAACTGCCAACGCCGCTTTGTATTTCTCCTGCTGTAGAAGATTATTGACGGTATAGAGAAGAGTTCTTATCAGATCAGGACCTGCCATGACTTTCAACACAGCCGAGGGGAAACAAATACAGGTGGGACACAGAGTGCAGAATGGTGTGTCACAGTGAAAACGCACCCTGTAGCAGCGCTGCATTAAAGGTTCCTACGAATACGGAGACCAACAAGCTGTCCTGATGGCTTTGCCACCAAACTAAACTGAAAACTAAACCAGGAAAAAAAGGTTTAAAATGTTATAAAACATTACAAAAATACAAGAAATGTCTTTACTCTTAGTGTTTGTCAATGTTTTCAACACACCCAGCATATCTACTTCAAACTCCAAAGTCTGAAATAATAAATAATAATAAAACAATAAATAATAATAAATAAAACATATGCTAAAATTAATGAAAACTACAATTTAAAATAATAATAAAATAAAAAAAAGGGGACTAATAAAAATACCAAACTATAATAAACCTCATGCATAATTTGAAATTGTGCCAGCTGCAGAAAAACAGCTTGAAAAAAAAAAGAAAAAAAGAGCTACAGATAATTTAACCGGAAACGGTTTTATAATTTTGCACGCAAACGCTGGACACGAGGTCAAGAGTCTACTGCTCCTTGTTTTTATTGCAGTGCAACTGATTGCTGACTGTAAATTAAATGCCCAACCTTTGATACATTACGCATTAGTTAGTCATCTGCTGCTTATTACATAATGCAACTGTTAATGCCTCATATGAAAAGTGAATTATTTTTTTAATTTATCACACTTCATTTTAAATACAAGCCAATTTTTGACTACACCCTGCAGGGGAGGTTACAAATTTTAGAATGTTAAAATGGTAAACAGAAGCCATAATTTGTGTAGAGGCAGCGTGTACACATGCAGTATTCTAGTACATTAGAATACTGAATTAGGCAGACACTAATTCAATTTCAGGCAAGCTACATAATGGGTACTTATGTAATAGATTAAAACGGTACTCCATCATATATCTTGTTTCTTATTTTTAAAGGTGTCACCTTACTAACTAGAGTTTGAAGAACCTAAATCGTTTATAGTTTAACATACACAAGTAAAAACAAATTTTAAAGTATCAAATATATATATACTTATAAAATGTAGGTTCAAGTTTTAAATGAACAGTAATTCATATTAGCTAATGAATAATTGGACTCTGGCAAGGAACAGTATTTGTCAGCACCTGTCAGCATTTTATGCATGATGTCACACTTGAGTAATCAGTTTTTGGTAAGATTTTTCTTTGGGGTGGAAGAAAACTTAATTTTAAAAACATGCTTATTTCTAACTTTAGTATACTTTGTTCTGACTGCTACATAATAAATACCAGACTTTTAGAGGTAACTGCATTAGTCATTTAACTGCTGCTTATTACACAATTTAAGAGTGGATCCTTCATACAAGTATTGATGCATAATTATGCAATTAATTGAAATGGTTATTTTTATACTCTCCTTTTTTTTTCTTTTTTTTAAATAGACCTCACTTTACTAGCCATAGTTTCAATAATTACATCCTTTACAGTTGAAAGAAAGCAGCACATAAATTCCCAAAAGTAAATTAGAAGCAGGTTAGTTAAGCAGTGTTGGCACTCAGTATTACAGAATTCGACTGTTCCAGCTGTTACAGAACAGTGAATTGACAGGAACCACGGTAATGGCATACACATCTGCAGTATTCTGGTAAATTCTCTATGTCAACGCCCATCATACTCATCTAATTCAGACTTTAATACAACATGAGTAATTATGTAACAAAGTCAAAGTTCTATTTCTGTTTTCCATTGTCTATCTTTTGTTTCTTATTTATCACAGACATCAGCTCCCCAACCACAATTTGAAAAAGTACTCACATATTTTAGGTCCCTTTACTACAAGTAAATGAAAACCTCACTCTGGCAAAACTGTTCAAGATGGATGGAGCCAGTTTTACATGCCAGGGGAATTTCAGCTGCTGAGGGTCTACAATAAACCCAGCATGATTAAGAGATCAATTTAAGTCGAAGACAACATGAAAAACAATTGTTCCATTCGATTCAGAAAAAAATATACTAACTAAAATGAGTTGTGTTACAATTTATTCTAATGTATGTTTAAAAGAAAAATGCTGAATATTTATCACACTTTGCATTTTCTTTTATTGCCATTTTAATATCAACTAAATCCACCAATACAAGAACCTCATCCCCCTAATAAATAGTATTTATCCACAGACTTTATATAATTATATATATATATATAGTCTACTGCTCAAATGACGATGCAATCAGAACAAGTCAAACACCATTTTGCATAATTTCTTTATATATTTATCTGCCCCATGATCTGGACCACAGTGGTGGTTAAACACAGAAGTAGTTAATTCAACCACTTTGAGTGTCAATGTGCTGTTATTAGTTGTAACCTGTTTAATATTCAACAGTCAACATATTTATCGCAAAAACCTTTAAAAAAAAAGTTTTATGCATTAGTTTTACATGAACCTGCACACAATTAGCTACACTGTAAGTGTATGGGGGTGAGAACAGCCAATAAGGGAATAGATGAGAGGTCAAGTGAAACATCCTACACAATTAAATGAGCAATAACTGGTATGTGGTGGTGGTGGAGGTGTGGCCTGAGTTAATGTACCCATCAGTGCAATGAGGGAGAGCTTACATCAGAGAACAACAGTCTTTTTTTTTTTTTCTCCTAATAACAGTACTGACATTATGAAATGAAAAACAGCCACATGGTTCACACATGGGTATATTCAAAATGACAGAATTTGTCTTTTTTACATTTCAATCAGGATCTTAAAGACAACTAGTATAAAATAATTTTCTGGGTGACATGTTAAAATGACTGCAGATAACTTACACCACGCTGCCAATACATACACTAGCACAGCTTGACGGCTGGACATTGGGGGGGAATCACATTATACAGTAGATTTGGGTCTGCTTAATAAATACTGTGTAGGTTAATACTGTCTATAAAAAGAAATCTTATAATGCCGACTAAACCAATAATCCTTCAGATTATTATATTGAACAGAAATTTGAGATGATTTCTGGCTCACATTTATTTCTGGACTGACTTTCACTGGTTACCTCTTTGTAGTTTGCAGACTTTGCCATTCTGACACTGGATTTAAATGACATGCACTTGTATAAGGTAAACTACACTCCTAGTGACTGAGTGAAAGAAGTTTTTTATAATCCCATCAGAATTATTAAAATGCTCCTGACAAAATCTTAAATGTTTCTTTCACGTTATAATCTGTGTTACAATGAAAAATAATCCCTTAGCAAAATAAGCATGACAACTTTAACACTACCTTTAAACCGAATCCTTGTTTTAACTGCAAAATCATTTTTCATTATGATTTTTCTGGGCAGAAGTTACCCCTTTTTAATTTCTGTACCTTGCCGTGAGTAAAATTAATGATAAAAGCTTTGTAGTGATGTCAAATGTATAAGAACTTCAGGGGATGTTCAAAATCAATAACTGCTGGTAAGGCTTCCATAATGAATTTAACTCCTGTGGTAGACTTTTTCCAAAGATTTTATTTAAGTGATACTTTACCTAAAATAAACTATATTTATGTCAGCAGATGATTTTTGGAAAAGACATGAAATACAATATTACTGTACAAATCTGAAAGCTATACACCCTATAAAACTAGGGACAGTTACTATTATTATAATTCAGATCTTATTTTACATCTTGCCAGCAACTCGAAAGGGTCCACTGCTTGGATAATTCAAATGTATTGAGATCATTTCTTTCTTTCAACTTTGAAGTATATTTACATAAACTGCCTCAGCCACAGATAAAATTGTTATAATCAATAATCATTACTCCTTTTGGATGTACAGTGGCACCAAAAGATCAACACAAAAAAACGATGCCATTGCTTGACCAATTTTTTAACCTTTTTCCCCTTTTTATCCATTTGATGAAAAAAAGGGTTTTCACTGTGCCTTCAGCACTCATAATACCTCCTCAGTTACCCTTCAGTGACAATAGTTCATTGTTCATGGTTCTGTATAATGGAATATATCCAAATACTCCCACGACATTCGTAACAACTTAATAATCTAGAAAAGCCTGTCATGTTCCCTGAAAGACAAAAGCAGTAAGCGTCCATGGTTACATGCTATTACATACAGCACTGAGCAATATGGGAAAGCAATCTTTGTCAAATTAAATCACAACTACATCACCGAACATGTAAATGTCCCCAACTCCATATTGGAATTTAAATCAACAGTAAATGGTAAATCTTATCAAAGCGTTATAAAAATGATCAAACAAATCACTGCTCGACTCTTATCTGCAAAAGTGTTTTCTACAAAACTATTGCACATAAAAATACAGCGTCTCTTAAGAACAATCAAAGCATCTTACTGCTCACGCAACAATGTGCAAAGTTGTTCAGCATTTTAACTCATTAAAATTTTAAGAAATAAACATGTCAAAATAAAGTTATTATTATGCCTACCAAAGTTATTATAGAAACTGAATATGTGCTATGGGAGTCAGTACAGTCAGTAAGTCAGCAACTTTTTTTGGGAGGGGGGGGGGATCCATTCATTCATACATTTAACAAAAGGAAGGACTCAAAGCCATGTGTGAACCTCTGATGTTGTTTTTAGATATCAACTTCCTTATTTAAGACAAAACGCACAAATACGGTTCTTCACTCTCGTCCATAGAAGCGTCTCTTAAGAAGTTGCTAAGCAGATGCCGAAACTCCACCTACTCTTCATACAAGTGCAAACATGACACTGCAAGAAAGGCTCCGCTTCCGTCATCTGACTGTGGGCTGAGATGGATTAGGAAGGAATTGATCATACAGGTAAGAGGTGAAACCAAGTGAGGAGGATTTCTAAGGTCTCTTTTGAAACTAATTTCTGAAAATACAGTTGACTTTTTTATGCATATGCTATTGAGGCAGACAATAAAGATGAAGTCCATCCACCAGATCATAAGCAGCTTCTGGCGACAAGGACAATCTGCTGGAAAGTGCTCTTGACTGAAATGGATATGGCTCCTCCAAGCCCACCACCACCTGCTTTGTCCCGTCCTACAGGTCTTGGTCTTGTTGCATTACTCCTGCCCAAATCCTTCTGTCTCCTCTATGGCAAACATGAGTTTCTCCTTCAACTGCTCATAGCTCTTATAAGGAGGAAGGTCCAGACGATTAAAACTAAATGGAGCAAGAAGACAAACAAGATAACAGCTGTAATGTTTCAGAGGGGAGCTAGAAGTTCTCTATTAGTATAAAGTTATCATTTACAAATGCAAACAGCACACAATGATCCTACTTGACATTATTATGAATTAGATTGGGGAAAAAAAAAACCATGAACTTTAACAGTTGCAGTAATGTCCCATGGTACTGCACACAGCTAAATCATCTGCTAAATAAACGCTTCAAGAGCAACAATGCATTCTCACACAGTATTATATAACAACAAATACAACATCTAAGACTAAAAATAAAGGAAGGTTTGCAACGGTTGAATCAGAAATGACTAAGAGGGTGTGGTCATGAAAGTTTAATCCCATATTAAGCTGGATAAGGCACGGTGTTTAATACCTGAATAAAATAACTTGTATAAATGTAGAATTACTGGCCTTACCACGTGTGGCTTCGTGGAAGCCAGTTTTCTTTGCCAACTTTCTCAATGCAAAACTTCTGTGGTCCATTGCTTCCTATATTAATCAAACATAAGGATAAAGAGATTAAATAAGATTCTGATACTGTATAATACTACTGTACAAGCGGCATGTGTATGAGTGTGTCCGTCTGCCCATTTTCCATACCCATCAGATCAGCGAAGCCGCCCACAGGAAGACGACAGGTTCCAGTGACAAACTGCAGAAGTCTCATCCTTTTTTCGTTGTCCATCTCCTTCACAAACTGTTAACAGATCATTCTGTGTGAACACCAGCATCAGGCTGATATCCTAATACTAACATGATACTAATTTCTCATTTGCTGAAACACTCACGCTCATTCAGTCATCAGCTGCAGCTGATTCAATAACATTAATTTTCAAAATTCAGATTTTTTTTTTTTTATTAATTACCAACCTGCCAGAACCAAATTATCTGCTTGCTACTTCGGGCATAATGTCTGTAGATTGTGTTTCTCTGCCAGTCCACTAAGTCTATCTCCTGCATCCCGCACAGCATCACCTAGAGACGGGGTAGAAGGGAACATGTTCAAAACAAACCCAACACCATACTGAATGTTTGTTTTTTTTTAATCCAGATTATTACAGAACCCCTGTTGTATGTAAAAGACCAATGCTACCCCAAACACTCAAAGGCTGTAAAAGATGTTGAGAATAGGTCTAATTAGTTCAGTACCTCTAATTCTTTAGCATCAAAGTACTGAAGGTATTGTTGTGGGAGAACTTCATTGAAGCCCTCAAAGAAAGCCTGTGTCTGCTCCTCCACACCTCTGGATAGCCTCCACTCTGCCACCAACCTGCATACAGAGATATTTCAGGGTATTTGACTGTTGTAGTATGGCTTACCAAGTTAATTATGGAGAATATAAAAGTAGTGGATGAATATGGATGGTAGGTGAGAAGTTGTACCTGATGTATTCTTCCTTATTTTCCTCAGTTACTAGAATGTTCCCTCCATCTGGTTTCAGCTCATGTGTGGTGACCTCCCCCAGGATCTCCTTGTCAACTGAGAAGAACATCTCCAGACCACACTCTTCTATGTTATTATCCCTACAGGCCAGACAATGAAAGTTAATGTCATTACTGACAAGGTTAAAAAAAAGAAAGAGGAATAAAATGGAAATCACTCACATCCTAAGATTACACACTAGTTCAAATTTGTTATCCTATCTAGTATGCTGAAAAAAATTAAAGGAACACTTTTTAAATCAGAGTTCAGCATCAAGTCAATTAAACTTCTGGGATATTGATCCGGTCAGTTAAGTAGCAGAGGGGGTTGTCAATCAGTTTCAGCTGCTTTGGTGCACTAGAGGAGCAAAAATGAGACAACCCCCAAAACAAGAATGGTTTTACAGGTGGAGGCCACTGACATCTTTTCTCACTGCTTTTTCAGTAGTTTTGCATTTGGCTAGGGTCAGTGTCACTACTGGTAGCATGAGGTGATACTTGGACTCTACAGAGGTTGCACAGGTAGTCCAACTCCTCCAGGATGACACATCAATACATGCCATTGCCAGAAGGTTTGCTGGCAATGGCAGCAAACCTTCTGTCTCCCAGCACAGTGTCAGGAGCACGGAGGAGATTTCAGGAGACAGGCAGTTACCCTAGGAGAGCTGGACAGCTCTGTAGAAGGTCTAGAATTGGCAGGTCCACCACTGTGCTTTTCCCAGGTTCACCCTGAGCACATGTGACAGATACAAAAGCCAGGGAGAATGTTTTTGCTGCCTGTAACACTGTTCAGCATGACTGGTTTGGTGGCAGGTCAGTGATGGTCTGGGGAGGCATATCCATGGTGGTATGCACAGGTTAGGCAACAGCACCCTGACTGCCATTAGGTATCGGGATGAAAACTATGGACTCATTGTCAGACCCTTCACTGGTGAAGTGGGTCCTGGGTTCCTCCTTTGCATGACAATGCCCGGCCTCATGTGGCGAGAGTACGCAGGCAGTTCCTGGAGGAAGAAGGAATTATCACTGACTGGCCCCCACGCTAGCCTGAACTAAATCCAATAGAACACCTCTGGGACATTATGTTTCGGTCCATCCAATGCCGCCAGGTTGCACCTCAGACTGTCCACAAACATGATGCCTGGGTCCAGATCTGGGAGGAGATCCCCCAGGACACCATCTGTTATCTCATTAGAAGCATGGACCAATGTTGTCAGGCATGCATACAAGCACGTGGTGGCCATACAAACTACTGAGTACTATTTTGAGTTGCTGCCATAACATTTTGGCAAAATGGACTAGCCTGCTGCATTTTTCACTTTGATTTTCAGGGTGTCTTTGAATTCAGCCTTCTGCAAGTGGATAATTTTCATTTCCATCAAATGTGCCATCCTTTCATTCCTAACACATTACCCACTCCATATCAGTATAGATATGCATCATGATTTTTTCCCCCATTGAGATCTGGTGTGCTTTCAAAGTGTTCCTTTAAAATACACTGCTCAAAACAATTTAATCTTAAGCAACATTTTAACTGTATGTTGATCTGCATTAGAATAGAGTTAGCTATGAAATTATGCAGCATATTTGCACACAGCATCTGATTAAATCAACTTTTTTTCCCCCTCTAGCGTTGCTTTCTTGAATCAGTTATACATACAGAATTAAGTTCACTACCTAGGGTATAATAAATGAAATGAAATGAATAAATTTCAGTGAAAACCAGAACAGATCACAGTCCTTTTAGTCTGTCCTTCACACCACCAAGTGCTACTCAATTATCACATGTTCATCAGCCAAACTTACCTGATCCAAATGAGTGAATTATAGAATTCTGGATCTATGGACTCCAGGTCTTTCAGACCTAGAGGTTTGTTCAGAATACGCTTGTAAAAGGGCAGGGAGAAACCTGTGTCGATGAATTTGCCATGGAACAAGGCCTGGAGAGAAATAAAACAAAGGTTTGGAAAACAAATTAAGCAAAAACAACAGAAGACAGAAAGATATTTATCTAATACTTGCGGACATTAATAACTTTATGACAGAAATTCAAACATACTATTAGCCCAGATCTCTAAAGTATATTTGTCTTTTAATTTGGACATCTAATTATCAAGATTAAATTGCAATTAAAGAGAAATGCATATAGCATTGCATGATCCACACATGATTTTGTCACACAACATCATTGTAATGGCAGGAAAAAAAAAACATGCAAACACATTTAGTTCCAAAACTCATGGTTAAAACTGATTAGTAACAGTTTACAGAAGGTGTGGGTACCATGGCAATGAAGCGTCCTATGAACTTGAAGTACTTGAGGTGATCGGGGTTGATGTAAGAGGCAGGATTGATCTGAAGGCAGTAGTTGTCCTTGCCAGCATACTCAAACAAACAGTACATGGGATTCAGTACCTCATGAGACAGCAAGAAGAACCATTCCCTGAAAATAAGTGCAAGTGATCATACTGGTTGAGTGGGGTAGTTTGAAAAAGCTTTAGGAACTAATGTTTAATGAGGAATCACGAGTTTATGCTGTTATTTTAGCAACAGGGTGGTGTTTGTCTTTTACTCTGAAATTACCTGGCCACACCTCCATAGTCCAAGCCTTCTTCACCAGGGAAAATGAGCCAAAGTCTCCGCCTAAGATCTTGAGGGTGGAAACTCATAATCTATGAATCCAAAAAATGAATCAGTTACACATCTTTAGCAATGAAAAGACAATGCTGTTAAATATAGAAATGTGGTGAGAAGAGAATTACCTGCTGAAATGAATCCTCAAACAAGGTTTTACGTGACACTGTAATTTTAATGTGCTGAGGCATCGACAGTTGCTAGGAGGAAAGAAAATATAAAGCATGTCAATAACTTATTTAAAAAAACAAACAAACAAAAAACTTAGAATGCTTTGCACACTAGCAAAACCTTTTACACTTTTATTTGCATTTTTAGTAATATTCACTATGAAAAACAAGAACAGCATATGTAATAAAACAGTGTGAAAGCATGCTGAAAGCACGTACCTGACACCAGAACCTGAAGTATTGCACTTTGGCTTTAAAGTCCCTGACATAGGTTATCTGTGGCCCATTCTCTCTATGGAAAAGACCACAGGAACTTATTGTCAAATAAAAATAAAGTTCATGTTGATAAAACATGTTTATGTGCATCTCTGGACATTCCTGAACATCATATTTCTTTTGATTAGCAATACTCAGACTTTGAGTACAAGTACAGTCATGATCACTTGCCATCATTACACTCATCTGATATTACACCAATCATGGATTTAAATGCATTCAGGCCTACATTGATTATTATTCTCTACATCTTGCAATTTGATGTTTATAATGTGGAAAGAGTTATGTAATTAATCTGAAAACTCAGATTCAGTTTAAATTTTTAAGGGTTTTTAAGGACTAAAAAAAGAAATCGCCATAATTCTAAAAGAAATGAATGACCTGCAATCAGTCAGAGCAGCAAATCATGTAATGTAGAGTTGAACAACAGAAAAACATCCACAGACTACAGTGTGATGAGTTATCAGTCACAGAATTAAAGCTATCCCAGATCAGATGAACAGTGGTCCCATCACTGTTGAAAAGGAGGGTGGCAAACACGTTCGAGCTGCTGCTTAAAAAAGCACCTCCACAAGATGCATGTTGCAAAAACTGGATGACCTGCTGTCTGTTTCTTCAGCTGTTTTTGAACATTTTAACAAAAACTTACAGTGAGGATTTCCCTGTGCGAGGGTCAATGTAGGTTGTTGTTCGCCTATTGTGGTCCACAAAATAGGGAATACCATCTACGGTGAACCTCATCTCCCAACCCTCTGGCAGAGGCTTGTCATTCAACAGCCTGGACAAAGTCAAGCAAGCACAGGTGAATCATGAAACTATTATAAACATTTAAAAACAAAAACAGACAAAGTGCACATTTTAAGTAAAATGGATGATGGATGTTGACCCCCCCCCCCCCCAATAATTCTCAAACTAGTAAATGGAATCCTCTGCACTCGCAATTAAATATGTAATACTTTTAATGTTACGTATAGCAGCAGAAAGAACATTTCTTATGGTGACTCTCCAAGAACTCCATATGTTTTTACAATAAGTCATACCATATGATATCCGAGTTATATTCTTATACATTTTTAAGCATATATTTAATACATTTTATTAAAAAAAAAAAAAAGAAAAAAATCTGACATAACACAATTTCATCTATCTCATCATGTGCCAGGAAAAGATATAGCATTGAATCTGAAGCAGGAAAAATAAAACACAAGAGCAGGACTTGCTCCATACTGCTTAAAGGTGATTAACTGGTTACAAAAAGGTGTTTTGCCAGAAGCCCTTGCCTTTGTGCACTCATAAACTCATGAGTACTTTAACAATCAAGTGCAAACACACTTTGAAGCAACTGTGCAATTCAAAATCTGTCAGAAGATGGATGGATGTTCTACATTTAACACAGTTTCACAGTTGCCCTGCCACTGACAACCTGCTCCAACCTCCTAACAGGTTAGGTCAGGAAGTCCTGAATCAGAAAGGATTAATCTTCTAGATTAAGAAAGCTGATGGGTGAAACAAGGACCTAAAATGTGTCACTTGGAACTCTGGGCCTGCTGTGACTGAATGCTCACGTCTCACTTAGCACAATTCTAATATAGCAGCGCTCCCTACTGCCAATAAAACAAAATACACTCACCCTTGAGTCCTTGGGTCTTCCCACTGTGTCGTCCGAGTTGGGTGATGAACAAAATACACTCTACCATTGGTGTCAGTTCTCTTTTCTTGTGAAGGACAAAAATTAACAAATTTTATATACTTAACATTTCAGTAAAAACAGCTAAAATTAGTGTTAACTTTGGTGATATTTACCCCATCCATGAGGCAGAGGTCCCAGTGGGTCAAACTCTTTACTGGTTGTGGCTGCAAGCTGGTCTTGAAGCTGAGCCAGAAAGAAAAAGTTACAGATGTCAAATCTGTAAAAAATATCTGTCAAAACAATTTTTGTCATGGTCTGATTAAACTCAATTTAGATTTCATATCAAGCAAGCAGCTGACCTCAAAGTTCTAGTACGAGGGTGGCTGAAAAGTTCATAAGCTGACTAAGAAGGAGTTATCATACAGCAATAAATTTGGCATGCCTTAAATTCAACCTTTACTGATGCTAATGGCATGCTTTCTTCCAGATAAAGCCACATTGGATACAGGGACATTTTGTGAAAATGGATAAAATCTGGCACCTCTGTGTTATCAAATATCTGCAGAAAAAAGGGTTAGCCCCCAAGGAGATTCATGCTGACATGGTTGCTACATTAGGGGATGATGCTCCAGCTTTATCAACTGTGCAAAAGTGGGCAGCTGAATTCAAGAGGGGTAGGGAGAGCCTTGAAGTTGACCCAAGGTCCAGACGTCCTGCCACAGCCTCCACCCAAGAAAACATTGACCGTGTTCACCACATGGTGATGGATGACAGACGCTTAACTGTTAATCAGATAGCTGTGGGCATCTCCCGTGAACCAGTTGAGAGGATTCTGCATAACAAACTTGGCATGTCACAGGTTTCTGCTCGGTGGGTGCCACGACTTTTGATACCTGTCTTCTCCCCCACCAAAGAAGGTCAAGGTGGCGTCATCGGCAGGGAAAGTGATGGTCTCTGGGATGCAAAGGGCATCGTGTTCATTGACTACCTTCTAAAAGGCCATACTATCAATGGCGAATACTGTGCCAACTTGCTGAGGCAACTGTGAAAGGCAATCAAGTCAAAACAGCCTGTTTCACCAGGACAACGCTCCTGCACACAACTCCCTGGTTGCGATGGCTGCTGTGTGCCTTTAAGCTGGTTGATAACTCTCCATATTCTCGTGATTTAGCACCATCTGACTATTTTCTGTTCCCCAACATGAAAAAACACTTGGCTGGGAAGCATTATCGGACTGATGATGAGGTAATCTCTGCTGTTGAGGACTTTTTTGAGGGTCAAGATGACAGTTTCTATACCATGGGAATCCAAGCGCAGCAACACTGATGGAAGAAATGTGTGGACCGCAGGAGAGACTATGTTGAAAAATAAAACAAATTTGGTCAGGTTTGACCATTGTATCACGGTCAGCCTATGAATTTTCAGCCCACCCTTGTATGCTTGTTTCCAATGGGTGCTAATAATTTGAAGCTTTTAAGCCATGGAACTTAAAACATGCTATCTGGATGTTAAAAACTCATGCAGAGTAAGCCTTATTTGAGCCAATTTCACACCCAAGAGCTAAATCAGACTACAAAGTCTGCATGTCACTTCATTTTGAGGAGCAACACTAAAATGTTTAATAGCAATAATTCTTGCAGAATATTGCACAGCATCAAATAAAAGCTTCTGAAATGCTGATGCAAGGCTTATTTATTTGTCATTTTGGTTTTGATTACTTCACCTGCATATATGATCTTCACTGTTTGTGTGCATCTTAACATCAAAACTAAACTATTTGAAGGCCATGCATGTCTAATATGCATGTTACAAAGTAGGAAGTTGAGATTTGAACCCTCAAGTGCTCCATCATTAGAGTGAGGGCATTCATTACTTAAAAATTAATATTTCAAAATGAACTTTTTACTTATTCATAAAGTATTCTTTAAGATGTTCTTTAAGTAGGACAGTGCAGTATATGCATTCATTTGTGTATGATGGGGCAAATGTACACCATACACAAATTAATTTATGTCTGGACAGGATCTTAAATCAAAAGAAATACATGTTCAAATTGTGTTTCATATGTATTTATTGTGTAGCACATTCAGTGACTGCTCTCACCCCATAAATGAACCTCTGGTTAAACTGCTGCATGGCTCCCTGAAGCTGGCTACGCTGGTGCTGCCATTCCTCATAGTTACGCACGGACTCCTGTGTGGGTCTTTGCCATGTAGTAGTTCGGGTTATGTGGTCAACATAGTAAACTCTACCCATTGGATCCACTCTGCGCTCCCACCTGCATAAAAAGAGAGCCAAAAAAAAAGGAAGTACTAACATTATAGATTTTGTAAAAAATTTCTTTCTAGATTTAAAAAAACAAACAAACAAACAAAAAAAAACATGGTAAGAATGATCATAAATTACGTGTTAGAGATAATTTATTGCACTGAATTCACAATGACTACGTTAATATTTGCAGTACAAAAAAAAGAATCAAGGGCTTTTTTTGGCACCCTGTAGGCAAAGGCTCAGGCCTATCCCAGGTTGTCCTTTTCTCAATGTGGTCCACATAGTACACCCGTCCATTCTGGTCTACTCTTTGTTCCCACCTGCAGAAGCAATAAAAATGTAATAAACACATTAAAAATAAGCCTAAATGAGGGGCTACAGAACAAAATACAGTAAGCTCTGCTCTTTACCCTGGTGGCAAGGGGCCATTGATTACTGGAGTGATTCTAGGAGTTGTTGTAGCTGGAGTTGCCGAGGCAGTGGGCCCTGGTTTAGGAACACTTGCTGTCTGTGAGGAACTTGATGCTGGTGCTCTTGCACTTGATTCATCCTGCTGATCTGAACATCCACTAGCTGATGCCTGAGAGGAGCCATCAGAAGCTGGGCCTTCACTGAGTTCACTAGGGGAAGAACTGCTAGAAGAGGCTATGAAAACAGCAAGGACAACAGTAGGAAACTTAAGTCTGTGAAAAAAAATTCAAAAGGTGTATTTCCTTTGACTACAGTCAGTATTAAGTGTTTTATATTGTATATGAAAGAAAATGAATGGCATATTAGATGTGAGTGAGACTGAAATCACTGATCTCAGGTACATGTGAGTTGTTAAGTCTTTGATGTGTCATGTTTTTCCTACATGGTGAGGCTGCCGGCTTCTGTGGCGTAGGAGGGGGTGGTCGAGCAGGTCTAGGAGGACGTGATGCAGTGGAGCCCCCTGGAGACTGCGAGGGAGAACTTGTACCATTCACGGCATGCACATTAGGGACAATGACCCACTCATCTGAGTCACTTGAGGGAGATGAGTCTCTGCTTGACCTACACGTACAAAATGCTTATTGAGTATTTTTCCAAAACCAAAATACAAAATTTAAAATGTGTTTTTATCTTACAAAGCCAATGACCCAAGATTTTAATGCAATAGTGTCTTAGGATAATTAAAGGCTTACGAGACCTGTGGCCAGTGTCCCCATTTTGCCTTGCATTTCCATTTGGAAGGGAAGCTAAAAAGCCATAAAAAAAAAAAAGAAGAAAATCAAGTAAGAGCCAAAACATATGTTAAATAATTCATAATGCTACAACTAGAACCTGTCAGCAATGGAAAGTTCATTTCAGTATCAATGAAGTTGAGCTTGCTGGAGAGATTTTTAAAATGTATTTATTAGTTTGTTTATTATTTAACCAACTAATGTGCTATCCCATGACTTGAAAAGGGCTGATCAATCAAGACAGTCCTGTAACACTGATCTCGTGAAATTGTTTTGTATGGGCCAATCATCTAAGATTCCTCCTCATCATTGTGCAGGTGTCATAAGAAGCTACAAGAGCTTGTTGCTGATAAACGAGTTTTTGTGAATTAATATATTCAAGAGTTTTTGAATATGTTAGTGCATGTTCGATAAAGACATGAAAATACTGTTTGAATGTTAGTTTATGTAAATTATGTAATTTAAAACCATCTTGATTACCAATTCTGGACTCCAGCGCTTCGGTAGTGATAAAAAGCAAATAATGAAAAAGTTGAAAGGTACACTTTGAGAGACAGGTGTGTTTTACATTCAAAGGAGAATTCTTGTGGGACAATGAATCTTCTGACTGCAAAGTAGTACTGTTATAAAATACTTTTTGAAGAAAAAAAATCTCTAAAGTAAAAAAAAGTCGCTTACAAAGTCATTAAGATGGCAACAAAGATGTGAACTGACACAATAGATCACTGGCATAGCTTCATATTTAAGGAAAAAAAACAGGAACATAAGAATTGCAAAATTAAACAACAATGAAAAGTGACTAAGTATAACACTGCTATCATTGTGAAATACATTAACACAATTTATTGTGACACTCAAAAATTTATGGGTAACTCCAGCATTCTCAAATGTGTTCTTGCAAATGTAGCCACCAATACAGATAGACAAAACCTATAATACCAGATGCAAGCAATGCCAAAGAGTTTGCCAGGCTATAAAAAGGACACTGATAAAGTCACAAAACCTGATGCTGGCAGCTGTTGTTGTTTCAACTGATAGCTATCAGAGTGATTTTTAAGAGAACTGAAAGACTGAATAAGTAACAAGCTAAATTTATCCTGCAGTTCTACTGTGGTCATTTTTAAACAACAAAATTGATGAGTTTTCATGTTCTAACATTGCTAATGTGGCCACCATAGTGTACTGGGTTCATGTGAACATGGTCTCTTACCTTGTTCTCTCTCTGCCAAGCCAAAGGTTTCTGGGTCTACCTGCATGCCATCTAGACAGACTGACAAGTCACCTACAAGATCCTGGGGGTCTCTGTCAGAGCACAGCTGCAGTGTCTGCACCACCTCACATACTTAGGGGGACAGAATACAGTGTTAAGCAGTCACTGTAATTGCAAGACAGGAAAACACACACATCACCATAAAAAAAGAATAAAAAACAGATAATAAACCTTGCACCAATATAATACAAACTATTCCTGCAATCACACACTTTTTCTGGTAAGATTTACTATTAAAATGAACAAATACTGAAAAACCATTTCCTCAGGAGGGTACTGATCACTGATTTTTATTAATCACCTGATTTTTTTAAGGCAGTGTTTCCATTTTTAGCTCTAATTGTGAGAGTATGGGGTTTTGAAAACAGCAGAGCTGAAGGCACTTCTGTCACATGGAAAAGCCATGTACAACAAGAATGTGATTCAGTGCCTTAAAATGACAGACAAGTAGCTCTAACACAGAATGTAGACCAGACTGTAATGTCACATGTTTTGTGCATGCTGACCAGCTCTGAGAGGAGCCACTGTATTGAGTTATAAACTCACTTTAAACAGAGAGAAGCCTATACATTTAGGTGATGCAGTGTACAGTAACTACAGAACGTGCAGCACTTGCCAAATCTTCAGACAGACATAAAATGAATTCAGAAAGTGAGTTCAAAAGAGATCCAGTTTGTTATTATCATGAAATCGTGAAGTCATGCAGTAGCAGCTTTTTTTTAAAATTTAATACACCTTAATATTCTCCAGGGCTCAGCTCTAAGAACCTAGAAATATTAGCTGTATACTTATTTCCTCAAGGTTGATGTAAGAAAATACCAGCATAAGCAAACTCAAGTATCCTTATGCTACAACATGTTCACAGCTGTTTCATGTGTGGCTGTGGCTCAGGAGGTAGAGCTACTACTAATTGGAAGGTCAGTGGTCAGTCTCAATTTCAACGTATTGTTGAGCAAGACACTGAACCCTGAGTTGCACTCATCAGAGTGTGAGAGTGTGCGTCAATGTTAAATAAAAGCACTTAAGGATAGAAAAAAGTGATTGCATGAAAGTTTGTGTGTGTGTGTGTGTGTGTGTGTGTGTGTGTGTGTGTGTGTGTGTGTGTGTGTGTGTGTGTGTGTGTG
>JAVDPK010003186.1:246688-270138 GCA_034780415.1 Cichlasoma orientale
GTGTGTGTGTGTGTGTGTGTGTGTGTGTGTGTGTGTGTGTGTGTGTGTGTGTGTGTGTGTGTGTGTGTGTGAGAGAATGGGTGAATGAAAGCACTTTGAGTCCTCAAGTACCAGTTGATTCTATTTACCATATCATGCCAATAAATGGAAAGTGAAACTTAATTTAAAATAAATAAATAAATAAATAAATCACCACTTAGGATAGTGACAGAGTGAACTCACATTTCATGTCATTGGCCTTAAGGGTCTTGCTAATCTCCAATGTTGCTAGTCCCAACAGAATGTCTGCCTTGAGTGTCTGATGGCTCCAAACACGAAATATCAGTTTGCTGAACGGTGTCACAATTCTGTAGAAAGGTGAGAAACTGTCAGGATACCGTATTGACCAACAGCAGAGAAAAGAATTGGGATAATTTGCACGGCTTCAAAGGTTTTATGTGAAAAAACATCAAGCAAAGATGCTTTTTTTTCTCCAAATACAGAGGAGATCCACTTTATAAGCGTATGATGTTTTATCCTCTATATATCTGTTTTATTTAGGCTTACAAATTCAGAATTGAATTCCTGCATGCATATATTTTCCCAACATTTGCTGGTAAAGACTTTTACTTTCTTTATGTTTGACATCATTGACGTCAAATACATCTTTGGCAAGACCAGAAAGAAATGTTAAGACATTACTTCTATAGTTGATGTTGGTTTAAAAAAACATTTTTAGATTTTGTGAAATCTACAGCTTGTTATACTGTTCTACAATTATTTATTTTACTAAAAAAAAATACTGATGACCTGGGTTGTTGAATGAAGTTACTACATTATTTGTAACCACTGGGATGGTACAATGACTTTGGTAAAACAATTACTGTTCGCTGCACAGACTTTGAACTCACCCGTTATTTTGATTCACACACAATACATCAGAATTACATTGACTGTCTACAATTACAACTTTCTCCTAAAATATATACCTCAATATTCCATTTAGAATAAATGGAATTAAAATGAATATTTCTATTATCAGCTGACATAATCTTACAATTAGACTATTTTTAAAGCATTTCCTCTTCTACGACAAACAAAAGTTGCACTCACACTGTGACAGCCTGCTTCCATTTGGGGCTGTGTGTATTGCTGCATTTCTCAGTTCTCTTTGACTGGCCATCCACAGCTACTTCAACATATGGACTCGGACCAAACCAGGTCTTTTTGGTTTCCTTCAGCTTAGCTGAAAGCACTGGAAAGATGAAAAGTTTGCTCAAGGAAAATTAAGATTTTAAAACCATTTCCTGTAGCCTTTTAATCATGAACTCAACAGCAGTCTTCAGTTTTCAGACAGGTTTTATGCATTTTTGTTTTTAAACATCAGGAATTTATCACCATCTAGGTTTCCATGACAGAAGTTAAGCAATACTAACCAACACCTTTAGGAACTGATCAATATCCTTTGCTGTTTTTTGTTACATTATGAGCATACAAATTTTGCACAAAAACATAACTTACCTGTGACTTGCAACTGGGCCTTCATGGTTCATCCATAACACTGGAGCCTAGGTGGCAACAACAAATGACCCTGCAATCAATGTCATCACATGTAACCTAAAATCCATCCATTCATCCATCCATTTTCTTCCATGTATCCTTTTCGGGGACCAATAGTTAGTAAGTTTTCAAGTAATCGAACAAAGAAATATTTGTAACAGATTCAAGCATCTGGGGGCATCGTCTATTGTTGGCTGAAAAATAACATGTTATCACACTAGTCAATCTAGTTAAATCTTTCAATTTAATTTGGTTTACAATACAAAAATAAACACATGAAACTATAAACTCATTAGATTCTGCAATACAAGCCCAGTGAAATCTCTCTTAATTACTGTCTAGTTGTGTCTCACTCATCTGGTACAGTTTTACCACCAGCAAATATGCAAGCTATATTGCTATGTGTGCAACAGAGATGTGGCATTCAGTTAATTTTTGTAACCAAAATAGAGCCTCAGCTAAATAATGGTTTGCCAGTATTCTCCAATATGAGAATATATTAGCAAACATATTGTCAAATATAGATAGATAGATAGATAGATAGATAGATAGATAGATAATCACCGGGTATAATGATATCAGATCTTTCTGCGCATAAAAATTGTTTTTGCATCGGCCCTATTAATCTGCTAGTTGGACTCTCGTTCAGACACTTCAGTGCACTTCGTCAAATTGCACTTTACCCACTGACTTGGTTTAGTCTTGGCCGAGTACCTTCCTTAACAGAAATCCGATCCCTAACTTGGCTAAATTAAGTCTTCTACAACCGGTCGCTTATCCTTTGACAGAATTAGATGGCTAAATAAGATACGGGTCAAGGGTGAAATGCTAATATAACTTAGTGGAAATGCAGCTTAACAGACCTCTGTGTCAGGTTAGCAATAATGTTAGCAACTGGAGAATTATTAAGACACTAGACTTTTGTAGTGTTGGTTTCGACTGTCACATCACCCTTACTAGCAAGGCTGTTAACCATTTCATAACGGTGACAGAGGCAGATAAAGTTCAAGAACCTGGAACTTTGCACACTGACATCCTGGACGAGTATTTAGCTAACCATGCATTAAACCCAAGCTCATAATGCTAATACCACCTTTGCTCCTTCGACTGTTTACAGGAGGAAAACTCAAACCTGTTACTTGGTAGAAGTCTATGTGCCCATACCTGATGACAAAGGAAGATAAAAGGCCACCGCAAAAACTTTAGTTTTAGCTATGTCTGGATTGTTGACAGATAGATAACGGCCATCAGCACAGAGCCGTGCTCCGCTAGCTTGAACAAGTCCAAGTTTTCCGGTACAAGTTTTTCATAATAAAACTTTATTTTATTTTTGAAAGAAAATTATTATTATTATTATTATTATTATTATTATTAGTGTTGTTGTTGTTATTGTTGTTGTTGTTGTTGTTGATAATAACAATAACAAAAATAATCTGCTTAGTACTTTGTCAGCGCAACCTTAACTTAAAGTTCTTACTAGGTTTTCTGGCCCCATCTCACTCTTATTTTCAGTCTCCATTTGTGGGTATATTGTGTAGTTTTGTCGTTTCATTGATTTCGATATACACCATTATCGTTATTTGTAGTCATGGTGCGCGTGACATGACAGCCTTTATTTTGAAAGGATGTTGAAGCCTTAACATCGCGATAAAACGATTATTCACAATTACAAGATTTAAAAAAAACAATACATCTATGTTCCTTAAATCTATGTGTTGTTTTGCATTGCAGCAGCTGCTCCAAAACATTTTAATGGTTTTATCTATTAAATTATTCATACATTTACTCGACGGCAACATGTGTGGACACGCCCACGCGTGACATCCGTCTGTTTGGTCTCGTGATACTAGCAGTCAGGAAACATGGTGGTCTGGTAAATTATTTTATTTTGTTATATGAGTACTCACTTTCGATATTATCGTAACGTCTAAAGAACCACGATGTTATCTCGACTACTGAAGGAGCACCAGGCGAAGCAAAATGAGCGGAAGGAGCTGCAGGGTGTGTGATAACCAAAGATTGATACTAATAGCTTTCACTGCTAGCCAATGAATGCTAAAAACAAAGCTCTGTTTGACTTAGGATGTCCCAGCAACCCACAGACAGAGCTATCACCTAGTGTTGTTTGTTTCCCTGTATTAATGTCCCTTTTCCTGCACAGAGAGACGCAGACGTGAAGCAATTGCTGCAGCCACTTGTTTGACAGAAGCCCTGGTAGACCACCTCAACGTCGGGTATGACTGTGATTCCGATTGGGCTGCTAATTTCTTATTGTTCATGTTATTTTGGTGGTAGTTAAGGATTGTAAATGAGATCTGCTGACTCACTGGTGCCAACATTGGATAGAGAGATGAGAATGTCACACAACTTTTGTGGAATATTGTAAGTCTGCAATCTAGGACGCGGTAGCACCTGTGTTCTTTACTATTAAAGTGTTGCTGTGAAAGCTGTAATTGCTTAAACAGGTAGCTTTTATTATATGTTAGCAGCACCAATGATTGTTTTTTCTTTGCAAGTTTAGTCAATGAAATGTAAGCAAGTCTTGGAAAAACTCCTGAGCCCAATATTGTGTTTCCACATGTTGTGTTGTCTCTAACCAGCATTTCAAATCCTAAAGTGTAAAATATTAAGTGTAAAATTACAGCAAACAGACAGAAGATGAAACAGCAAATGTTTTGTATTGGTGCTCACTTATAAGTCACTTGTAAAAAAAATTGTTAAAGATAACTTTTTTTACTTGATTTGAATGTGATGGTGGCTAATTATTTTTTCTACTGAATATTACGTTTTACTGCAGTGGACAATATGTCAGTGCCAGACTGACAAATCACAATTCACTCGTCATGCTGTTTCTCCCAGCTTTCACATTACCACACAGCACCTCCTCCTTCTGAGCAAGTAAATCAAGCAATTCATTCCCAACAGGATAGACATAGCCTAATATTTTAACACAACCACAAACAGTATGGTGAAATTTTGAAAGACGTGATGAAACCAAGACAATCAGCTTAAAGACTGAGGGTCAAAGACCATTGTTGTGCTGTTTCTGAATGAAACAGATTAGCCACTAGGTCAAAATCCTTCTGGGACAAGGAAAGATTTTGACTAGATTGAGTAACACTGTGTGGTTTCAGTGTAAATAGAGAAATTGTAGTGGCTATATATATATATTATAATGCCCTAAGCCTCTTTATTGTGTTGTGTTTCAATTTAGAGTTGCACAGGCATATGTAAACCAACGTAAGCTTGACCATGAGGTAAAGACTCTTCAAGTGCAGGCAAGCCAGTTCTCCAAACAAACTGCTCAATGGATCAGCATGGTGGAGGGTTTCAATCAGGCCTTAAAGGTAGGTTACAAGGAATAATTGTCATGTCATCTGCAAATCTACAGTATCAGTCTTGAAGTTTGACCTTTTTATAATTTATAAGCCTGTACATTTGCTAGATCTCCTCTTGATGTGCCTCTGGTTTTATGATATATATACAGGTGGATTCTCTAAAGGATGTCTAATCTCGTTTCAGTTATGTAACAGTAGCATTTGTAGACAGCATTAGAATTTCACAAAATGGTTTAGCTGCAAACATCAGTTTCTCAGATCACTTAGGGTGAAAATGTTAAAATATCTTACATGATATTTAATCATATTCTGCTTGTAATAATAATTTGTGTCTGACACAAATGAGTTTTTTCCAGTATAACATTTTCATTCTAGTTTAAAATTAGATGAAAAGTGCATTTTAGCAGACATGCCTGTAAGTGTGCTGGCTGGCTAACTTTCAACTGCAGTTCTTTGGGCAAGTGTGATGACAGTCCCAAAAGAAGTAAAACACATTAAAACAGTAACACCAGCACTATAGTACATTAACAGAGCATTCTTTAGAAGAGCGCATGAGGTACTAGGGCAACCTTGCATTAAATAAGTTCAAAAGTACATAAAAATAAAGCTGTCTATGTATCTTCTGAAGATCTGTTCTCTCTCTGTGCTCTTGAGGTTCCAGGTTTCCACACTGCACTTGCATAAAGTACAAACTGGATTGTGGTTGGCTTCCAAATTAGCTGTGATGTCACTGAGGCATCGCTTGGACAAACACATTTTAATTAGGGACTTATTCTGAGCTTAGCGAGACTTTCCCCCTTTAGCACATGAATTTGTAAATAATCCAAAAACACATTTTGTGAATGAAAGGGGGGCTGATGATGGGTTAGGTTAGTAGATTTACAATGTTGGAAATACTAATTTTTTTCTATGCTCTATTTGAACAGGAAATTGGTGATGTAGAGAATTGGGCACGCAGTATTGAGATGGACATGAGGACAATAGCAACAGCGCTGGAGTATGTACACAAGGGTCAGCTTCAGTCTGCCTGCTCATGAACCTTAATGGTGTGTATGTGTGGGACATTTACAAATGAAATTGAATAAACTGGAATAAAACTTTAATCTGCCCGGGTTTATCCCATCAGCAAATGCGTGTTTTGTGATTGTCAGCTGTTTTTTTTTTTGTTGTTTTTTTTGTTTGTTTTTTTGTCTGCACTACCCTCTAAGTTTGCCAAGGCCGTTCAGATGAACATCATAATTCTGCTGGTTTAACAATTAAATGCACATGTGCACACATTGTTACATTCTTGTGTTAGCAACAATATGACAACTTTAAACAGTAAGTGATGTTGAAGGTGCTTACAGATCAAGCCTGGGTCTAACATGTATTCATGTAACAACAAAAATGTGAGCCGTAGATAAATATTTGTTGAACAAGAGGGAAAAAGTTAAGTAACGGTGGTGTGTAGACTTAGTTTACCCCTTTGTAATAGGTTTAAGGGGCCACAGGCATAATAAACCCCAGTTACCTTTAAATAGTAAATCCTAAAAAGAATTTTATTTCATGGCTTTCTTTTCAGTGCCTGATACCTAGATTATGTGCGGCTGAGTTTAAGTATTACATGGTTGTGCAGAGTACTGTACTGTACTGTTTGTATTGGGCTACATAATTTCAGAAGTTGGCAATGATGAAATAATGTTTTAATAAAGTTTTAAAAAGTGTGTTTTTTTCTTATGAAAAGGTTATATTAATTTAACAACTGTTACATAAAATGAAATTGGAAAGAAGGAAATGAAAATATTTGTATGAAGTATCTCATTTAAGAAAGAAAAGCTTCAGCAGGCTTCTTTTGAAAGAAATACCTTTTCAGGAGGTTCATACCCACAGCAGGTGTCAGTATTGAGTAGACCAAAGGTGACTGTGTACACTACTGGAGGAAAAGTGAGAGTTAAAGGCTGTGAGGATTACAGCTGCAGTTACCAAAGACTCCATGATCAAGGGTGAGTTTTTTTGGGGGGGAAGGGGTGCTTTCAGTGCACTTGTAACCGATATGAAAATCCCTCAGAGATCTCAATATCAAGTTTTAAAATACATATCCATCCATCCATCCATTTTCTTCTGCTTATCTAATTCAGAGTTGCCAGGGGGGATACGATAAGAATAATTCAGATTAATTAAGTTACACATTTTTATTTTAATTTAAATTTCACATACCAAAAGACAAGGCTTAAACACAAATAACAAATTGAACAAAATTGAAAAATTGAAATTACAAGATAACTAAAATTAATATATATTTATTGTAGAATAGCAGCCAAATAAAAAATAAAGAATGCCAAATGAGCAAAAGGTATAATAAAATACCATAAAATACAGACACATAAATAGCAAAAAAAAAAAAAAAAAAAAAGTGCAGTGTGCAAATTAGAATATGGACTAAGAATTAAATATTTTAAAGTGCTATATAAACAAAGCCAGCCAAGCTGAAAAAAGGCTAAACGTGCAAATGATGTGATGTGCAGAAAATCAGCCACATAATAAATACCATTGGAATAATTAACTTATTTGCTTAAATCACTGACTAGAGTGAAGTCAGTGACCCGGTTCAGCTGAATCACCTGAGTCAGCGGTGTTTCCGCTAGGTCTGCTACTTTGCTGTCCGCTCTCACTTTTGTATTTAGCAGCAGCTAGTCAGAGGATTTATGTAGGAGCCATATTATCTTTATCTTTCTGGTAACTTATCCTGTTGTGCTGCTTGTGTGTGTGTGGTTGCATTTGATTTGTGGGTGGCACTTTGGGTGTGATGGTGTTATTAATCTGATTGGGTGCAGGTGCAAGGGAGGACCTGAATCTTGTGTAGGGTGAGCACGGGTGAGCAACTTTCTGTTGACCGTTCCGTTCCGTTCCAGTTCAACATCTGTTAGAATGCCATTGCACGTGTCATGTGAAATGCAGTCAAGTAAGTGTTCGCTTTCTATACACTGTGAAAATGAGCAATAAAATCGGCAGTGAAAGAGGGAAAAGCAACGCGTCTTCAGTGTGCACTTGTGTCTTAGCCTGCAGCGGCGTTCAGGTAAATGTTTGTGTATTGGCCGCAATAATTTATATGATCCGGGTTAATGGAGACCTCGGATTCACGAGTCACGATTCATGATTCAGGAAAAAGATTTGATTCAGGAACCGGCCAGCACTAGGCTGGAGCCTATCATTTCCCTGACTGAATCTTCCTAAAGGGATTAATAAAGTTTTATCTAATCAGTTACCAGCTGCCATAGGGCAGACACTGGACGAGTCGCCAGCCAGTCAGTCTCAGCCAACCCAGAGAGACAGACAACCATTTACAGGCACATTCACAACTATGGGCAATTTAGAATTATTAATTAACTTAACCCCACTCATGTCTTTGGACTGTGGGAGGAAGCCAGAGTACCTGGTGAGAACCCATGTAGACATGGGGTGAACATGTGAACTCCACACAGATGGTGGATTCGAACCCAGGACCTTCTTGCTTTGAGGCAACAGTGTGCCGCTGCACTGCCCTCTGAAATAAATATAGTAACTGGATAAATATCTGCCCGGCTAAGGTGATTGGAATGTGGAATGTGTGATGTGAGGAAAAAGTTATGTCAGAGAGTGTGGCTTTTGCGTTCACTAAGAGTATTACTGGCAAATATTCAGAGATTTAGTTACCACACCAAACTGTATACTTAAGTTACTTTTAATATAAAATTATGTGTGTGCGTGCGTGCGTTCATGTGTGTGTCTGTGTGTGCGTGTGTGTGTGTCCTTTTTGCACCTGCCAAAAAATAGCATAGGCCATACAGTGTACCATGCTTGACATGTATCGTGAACACACTGTTAAGGAGTACTGCATTGTCAGGAGTTACTGAGATTGTACTCATGGTTCTAAGACCATACATGGCTTTGTCATATGGGATTATCATAACTTTGAATAAATACTCGTAAAAGAACAAAAGTTCCTTATGCCCTCATAAACTGGTAAACCCCCAGGCCCTAAGAACATATAGGCTTTCTTGTGCACGATTTGAAAGGACCTGACATAACATGTTAAAATATCTTAATACGGTTGTTGAAATCCAAGTGCACGTCACTGAAAGGTGTTTTTGTTTGTTTGGTTCCCACAATTTTTTTTTTTTTTTTTTTTGTGCCTTTTTTTTCCTGAAGCGCACAAACCAAATGGTTACACATGTAGGATTACCAATAGCGGGCTAGTCTTAAGGGATAAACTGCAGGGATAAAGCTTCTCTCTGACCAGCTTCTCTGAGCTAAGACTGGAGAATAACCAGAAAGGGAAGAGGAGAGACAACGTGTGGAGCTCCATCACTTCCCAAAAGATAAAAAGGTAGGACAATACAGTTTTCAGATTAGTGTTTTACTCAACAAGTACTTTCTTCTGGGCCTGATTTTTTTTTTTTTTTACTGATTAATCTCTGGAATTTTTGGTAGTGCTAAAAATTTCCAGGTGAATGAATCTGAGTGATTTAATCAAAGTAATTTGTTTAAATGTGTATATTAAAAACCTACAGCATGAAATAATTTGAGTTTTATTTAGTTTGATTAGTTATATATGAATATACATTAAGTCATATAGATTTGGATATAAACAAATTTATTAGACCTATCGTTAAAAACAAGAAAACAAATATTTGAGAAATCTGTCAAAAACTGAATTAATGTTTTTGTACCCAAATTTGAGCTGGCACACTGGATTTCTCTGGTAAGTCAGAAATTAATCAAGCATAACATTCAACAACTAAAACAATTTTTTTTCTCAAGTAAATAATTGTATTTTGCCATCTTAATCAAAAAATAACTGTGCTTTACTATTTTTTTCTGCTTTTTTTTGTAAAAGTAAATCTGAAAATTCAGGGACAACAAGAAAAAAATATACTTTAGCATTAAAAATATCATTTTGATTAAAGAGACTGCACATACTGGTTGATTAACCATTACAGAAACATAAAAATGATTTTGGTACTTACCAGTACTGTTAATTTTTGTCAACTGCGGCATCGAGAGAGAGAGAGAGAGAGTGAGTGTTCTGGTACAATTATGTTGCTTGTTGAGCTACATGGGATTCAGAAAATGTAATTATAATTCTTAAACTTATACCAAATGTAACAAGATTTGGTTTAACAAATTTTAGTTTTCAGACAGTAAAAATATTTTGGAGAAGTTTTTTATTGCAGTACTAAGCCTGCAAACTAATTAGTTCTCAGCAATGAGCAGCCTAAGCAGATCCGTTAGGGGTATTAAAATTATTCTTCAAAACATGTCCCCCCCACCCACCGGGCCTTATTCCCTCACAAATGCCTTTTCTTTCTTCCTTAAGAGTATTATCCAAAGAGTTCTCATGCGCCCATAGCAGCCAAAGCAGTTTTGTATTAGAGGCACCCCTTCCACTATGGCCCTCACTGAACAGATTCATTGTGTCCAATAGCTGTCAAAAAGATTAAATAAACAGTGTAAAGCTTCAATAAAGCCCTGACTATTTGTGGAGTTGAGAAGGGATTGGTTTAGTAACATGTGCTCAACATGTTGTTTCAGCAGGCATCGAGTCCTCCAGGTGACTGAAAAACTACTTCTAATCCTGAACGTAGCATGGATACGCAGTTTGTCTACGACCTTTTAGGGTAAGAAATACTGAAACTAAACTCTGATTTGGGATGTCTTTGGCAACTGTGGCCGTGCCGTTGAACCTCCAAACTCACAGATGCAGATGTCGAAGTCAAATACCTGCCATTCTCTTGTTACATACTCTCTGATCTCTTCTTTTATAGGGAAAATGCTTGGCTGTATATCTCGGCTACCTTCACTGTGTTGTGGATTGTCGTGTGGCTCTACAGAGACAGCGTTGAGATTGAGGATTTCGCAAATAAGTATGTCTTTGTGACCGGCAGTGACACGGGGTTCGGAAACCTGCTGTGTAAGAAACTGGATCGTAAAGGTTTCCGCGTGCTGGCTGGCTGCCTCACAGAAAAGGGAGCTGATGATCTGAAGAGAGTGGCAGGGCCTTATCTGAAGACTGTCCTGCTGGATGTGACCAGTCAGGGCAGCACTGAAAAAGCAATGGAGTGGACCAAGAAAGAGGTTGGCGATAAGGGTGAGAGACGATTCCCTACAGTTAAATATATGATGGTAATTAACTGTAAAGCATTATTAGATCACACAAAACAGGCCTGTAAACAAAACACAAAATCATTTCTTCCTTCTTTTGTCTCCAATTTGTTTTTTAGGACTTTGGGGTCTTGTGAACAATGCTGGACGCTCATTACCCATGGGACCTTCAGAGTGGATGAAAGTCGAAGATTTCCACAGCACACTGAAAGTAAACATGAATGGAGTGATTGCCATGACAATGACTTTCCTCCCCCTCATCAAACAGGCTCGTGGCCGTGTTGTAAATGTTGCATCAGTGCTTGGTAGGGTGGCGGCAAACGGTGGTGGATACTGCATCTCCAAGTTTGCAGTAGAATCTTTCTCCGACTGTCTCAGGTAAGACTGACACTCATGTATATATCATAGAACAGATTGCTGTAACAACATGTATTCTCTTCAGGGCTCAGTTAGTACTTTCATCTCATCCAGAAAGACCCACAGTGTGTCATGATATGAAGCCTTTATGGTTTAGCATGGGAGATAAGGTGTTATTGTATTTTCATTAACAAAAAAAAAACACTAACCAGTAAATTAAATTGAGTGCACTAAAACTCATATAGCTGCATTTTTCTGCTAGCTAGCTGATTGTGTTTTCATTAGTGACACTGAAAAGCTTTCTAAACCACTTTCTAAAATCCTTATTATTGGAAGCGTTAGTGGAAACTCAAGACTTTACTAATGATCAGTAAATCATTAGCTTTCAGTAGTACTAGTATACGGTGTGTTAGTCATAAACAAATGAGAAGAACTCATTTGTATTCCCAGAAAATCAGGAAAGCCCTGTAAGGGATCCCTTATGAAAATTAGAGATTTTTTAAATAAATTATTTATTAAGTGTAACTGCAGACTCGATGGCTTAAATGTAAACTCCACCAGCATTTATTATAATTCATAAGCATATATATAAATGCTTTATTGCCAAATGGATTGGACAAACATTGGCTAGAATGGCTTTTCGTGATCTGGTAATCCAAACATTTTTATTAATACCTCACAAATGAGTCACAACTTAAAAATCTATAAACGGCAAACTGTTCGACAGAGGCACTCAAATTTACATGAAGTTCTGTTAGTGTTCATCACATCTCGTTTCCAGGAGAGACATCCACTACTTTGGAATTAAGGTGTGTATAATTGAGCCCGGGTTTTTCAAGACGGCGGTAACGAGCCTTGAACCCCTTGAGAGGGAGCTGCATCGCCTGTGGAACCAACTCAGCCCTGAAGTAAAGGCCAGCTATGGAGACAAGTACCTTGATAAATGTAAGTACAATGGATTATTTGTTGACGCAAAATATTATGTGGAGTGTTTTATAAGATTTACTGTTTGTTTCACAACTGATTTTGATTGGTCACTGTGATATATTATGAATAAAATGTGACTAATTCCAGATAGATATAAAAAGTCACCGATTGAGAAATGAGTGGCAACATTCCTACATAAGAGTTCCAATACAAAAACATGTTTGCATAGTTTTAAAGAATTAAGTATAAAAATAAATCGGGAAATATCAGAGTAAGAATGAGGGAGTCTTACAAATTGCATGTTTGTTGTGGCTTTACAGGATTGTGAATCAATATCTGATCACAATATGTTATTCTCTTTTTAAGATATCAGTATCCAGCGTTTGATTATGAATACAATCTGCGACTCTGACCTCAGCAAGGTGACCAACTGCATGGAGCACGCTCTCACGGCTGCCTACCCTCGCACCCGATACAGTGCCGGCTGGGATGCCAAGCTGCTCTGGATCCCCCTTTCTTACATGCCTTCCTTTGTAGTTGATATTGCGCTGAAGCTGGTGCTTCCACGTCCCTCAAAGAGTGTCTGACTCGGGATGACTTTTAAGAAATGTCTTCAGAGTTATCGGTATTTTTGTTGCTTTAAGTCATTATGATGCAGTAAGGAGCCTGACATTTTTTTTTTCTTTTAAAAATTATTCATATGCCTTATCAGTGTTGGCCATGATATGATATTATGATAACACTGGCCATTACTGTTATTATATTTATATATGCATATCATAGAAAAGTATTTTTTCTCTGTAATGTCTGCTTGACGCTTCTGGACAACATAAAAAAATATATCCATACAGTTTGCTGTATACATATAATTCTGTTTGTTAACACTATGCTGGGTGTTTTAACACTGTTATTTATGATGCTGGGTATGTATGTTGTTCACCATGAATGCCTAAATAAAGATTATATTAATATTAAGAAACTGTGAGCATACTGCATGCAGAAATAAAATAAATAAGGCTTTGCTACACTCTGAGCTACAGTGATGGGCAACATGAACATGATAGTTAAATGAGAAGGAATATGTATATGAAATCATGTGTAATGTATCTGTGTGAGTCGCGTGTTTTTAAGTTGTGCATGACTATATTATTGTTGGACCTTTAAAACTATTTTTATACATTCTAAACTTCTAACGGCAAAACCTTTCAGAAGCTCAGGAACATTTTAAACTAATAGAAACAAACCAAATTACTGTAATGGAGGGACAATATTATTTTTTTTATGTTTTTATACAGAGTGAGTTATCTGAACAACTAGGAGGAAAAATAAACAGCTTCAGCAGAATTAGGTTCAGTCTTTTTGCACATTGCTGCTTAGCTGTCAGTTTATATTAAATTACATTCAAACCATCTGACTGGAAAATTCACCAGGTGGTGCTATAACATAGCATGAAATGACAACGCGCTTACCATAATGCATTATTTCCCTAATCAAAATGCATAAAATTAGTGTACTATAAACATCACATTTCTTTGCACATTATGGCGCAAACAGTTGCATTATGTGTAAAATCAAGATTATTTTTTTTCTGGTTGATGCGTATTTGTGTATTTTTAATATTCCAAACTCGAGTTTTATGGTGTGTCACGATGGTGCATGTACATTAAGTTCACAATGCATTTATCCTAAGCTAACAGTCCATTTAATTATCACAATGAATTATACAGGCTCAGATGGTGACCGTAATCATGAAGTTTGAAGTTTGATGGCTAAATATGTGTTATTATAAAGTCTTTCTCAGACTTTATTTGATCAGTTAATGACAGATGAAGTATTATTGTAATTTCATACGCCACCCCACCCCCCACCCCCCACCCACCAAAAAAAGAAGAAAAAAAAACAACAAACCTAAAATTTACTCTGATGTGCGCAATTTATTGTTGCTTTCAAATGCACATTGTAAAACTTCAATCTCGCTTTCAAACGACTTGCTTTTATAGGTTGTGACACATTCCAGGGCGATCTAATATCTAAAACCTTTATTAATGTGCTAATTATGTAGCCGCATCTATATATCAAGTTTAAGAATTTTCTCTACGTGGATGAGCTGCCCTACGTGTAAAGCCAAAATAGTTGCCACATTTCCGATGACATCTGAAGGTATCAAATCTTCAACTTTACCCCGACGCTGGCTGGCAAAGTCAACTACCTCGCATGAGCAGCTGGCGTGCAGCTCACAAACTGACAGCCAGGTTTTCTGTGTTGTTTTTCTCCCAAACAAACTACCGGGGTTTACTTCTGTTGTTTGTCGCAGCTATGCACTGTCTGAAAGCGCTGCGTCTATCAAACTCTGCTCAGCTGATCGTCAAAAGTACAGATGTGTCGAAAAAGATTTTCATCATCCAGCCAGAATGTTATTTCGGCACAAAATCAACAGTCTGCTCCCAGAGACGACCCCCTGCACACTTGGATTGTTTCAATTTGAAAATGTAAGTATCTGTGTGATCAACTGCAGCACCTCCCTGCCGGTGTGAATTCATTCAAACACGATGCTTCCACACTATTAACCGATCTGTCATAATTGCTTCAAAAATAGCGCATTGTACATGCGCAAGGGTTGTTTTATGTGTTGTAGACACAGGAAAAACATAAGGGCGGGAGAATCGTCACCATATGGAACTCAAAAACAGGTGGTTATGTTTGTATCTGCAGCATGTGTAGGTCATATATGCGGTGATCCATACTGTTATCTTTTAGTTTTAGTCTTTTGAAAGTGAATCCAACAATTATATGATTGTTTTCCTCTTTTCAAGAATGTCCTCTTCACTTATGCATATGCATTCAAAGCCTTCCTGTTCCGGAGTGGAAAACATGCTTTTCTACACCATCACAGAGGGGAAAGAGCAAGTGCCCATCTCATACTTTACAGCAGTAAGCAAAGATTATCTTTACATTACTTTATATGCATTGTTGCCGCTGTTTACATCTATCCATCTATTTTCTTCTGCTTATCTGGGGCTGGGTCATGGAGGCAGCAGCCTAAGCAGAGAAGCCCAGACCTCACTCTCCCCAGCCCTCTCCTCAGCCACCACCTCCAGCTCGTCCGAGGGGAGCCCAAGGTGTTCCCAGGTCAGCCGAGGGATATAATCTCTCCAGTGTCCTGGCTCTGCTCTGGGACCTGCTAGGACATGCCCGGAACACCTCACCCAAGAGATGCAGAGGAGGCATCCTAGTCAGATGCCCGAACCACCTCAACTGGCTCCTTTTGATTTGAAGGAGCAGCAGCTCTACTCTGAGCCCCTCTTAAATGGCTGCACTCCTCACCCTATCTCTAAGGGAGAGATCAGCCACCCTTGGGAGGAAACTCATTTCTGCCACTTGTATCCACGATCTCGTTCTTTCGGTCACCATAGGTGAGGGTATAGACGTAGATTGACCAGTAAAGTGACAGCTTTGCTTTCATGCTCAGCAACCTCTTTGCCACATCACTGCAGATGCAGCCCCAATCCATCTGTCAATCTCCTCCTCCCGTCACTCGTGAACAAGACCCAGAGATACTTGAACTCCTCCACCTGGGGCAGCAACTCGTCCCTGAGCCGGAGTGGACACGCCACCCTTTTCTGGATGAGGACCATGGTCTCACACTTAGAGGTGCCAATTCAAATGCCAGCCACTTCACGCTCAGCTGCGAACCATTCCACTGGATTCCACCACCTGATGAAGCCAACAGGACCGCATCATCCGCAAAAAGCAGGGATGGGATTCTGAGGCCAGCACTTGTCTACGATAGTTGGAGCACACTCTCCAGTCCACCTTCTTAAAGATGGGGACCACCATCCCAGTCTGGCATAGCTCCAGATCTCCACGCAATGTTGCAGAGGGGTGTCCGTGGGAGGTTCTCGAAGTATTCCTTTCACCACCTGACTATAGCCTCAGGTAAAATCAGTAACGCCCTACCCTCACTATAAACCCTGTGAGTAGCGCACCTGCTTTCCTTTCTTGAGTTGCCTGACGGTTTGCCAGAATCGCTTCGAGGCCATCCAAAGGTCTTTTTCCATGGCCTCACAAAACTCCTTCCACACCTGAATTTTTGCTTTGGCCACCACCCAGACCGCATTCCACTTGGCCTGCTGGTACCCGACAGCTGCCTCCAGAGTTCCAATGGCCAACCAAGCTCAATAGGACTCCTTCTTCAGCTTGATGGCTCCCTTCACCTCCGGTGACCACCCTCTAGTTCGGGGATTACCACCACGGCATGCACCAACTACCTTGCAGCCGTAGCTCTGAGTAGCAGCCTCAACAACGGAAGTGCGGAACATGATCCATTTGGACTCAATGTCCTCAGCCACAATAGCCAGTCTTGATAGCTGGGGATCGGTCCACCAGGGCCTCGGCCCTTGGCCACCACCCGACACACATTGCGCCTGACCCTTGTGATGCCTCCTGTGGGTGGTGGGCCTACAGGAGGACGGGCCCATGTCTCCTCTTCGGGTTGCACCCGGCAAGGCACCGTGGGCTAGTGCCTGCCCACAAGATGCTCTCCCTCGAGCTCCCTCCCCAGGCCTTGCTCCAGGGTGGGGCCCTGGTAACCCTGTCCCGGGAAGGGTAATCTGTTCCTCGTGTTTTTTGTAGGGGTCGCTGGAAACTTAACTACTGTTTACATTATTTGAATATATCCTATCCTACCTTGTGCAATGACATTAGTTTCTTATTTTATAGGCTCTGAAAAAAACTGGCCTTCACCCATCAGATCCTCGTCTTAAAGACTGCATGGATAATATTCGACAGGCTGTGAAGGAATCGGTTGGTGAGGTGATGATGGACAGAGACCTTTTCCACAGGTGAGGCAGGGGCATCTCAAGAAAGATGGTCAAGTGGTTTCTCAAGACTAAGAAACCATATGGCTATAGCATCCTTAAAACACACAGGAAGTTCAAAGTGCTTAGAAAATTAAGCAGTTAATCATGCTTTCACAAAGCAGGAAAAAACATGAATAAATACTACAACTGAGACCTTTTTTATTTTATTTTGACATGTGATGGGGAAAAACTCAGTGTTAATATTTTTTATATTCCATCTAGCTGTTTCAGTTTAGGGATCATGGTATTGTATATGCAGGCTTACTTGCAAACTCATAGCTTATTGAAACGCTTGATGATTGCAGAATACAAAAGAAATGTTACTGTTATTAGAAAACCTGTGCCTTTTCTACTGTGACGAGTGAGCAGTCAGCCCCATTGTTGTAGAGCGTGGTTAATTGTACATATTTATTAATGATAACCAATACTTGTAAACTTCAGACATGTAAACAGTTTCAAAGACAAACTCTGTCTTCTACTGAAGTACACCCACTAGGCAAAGGAAACAATTAGCTCCCATATCGTCTGGATGGTTCACGTCAAGTAAATGCGCCGCACTTTTTTAACTTAATGAACAAAGCACTTTCCAATTAGGAGCCAGGGATCAGGCTGCTAACCCTGCGGTTATTGGACAATGTGCCTGAGCCACAGCTGCCTCCATCTACACAGTGTGATTCAATTTGGAAAAAATGGTTTACATTGCTGGTAAACACTTTATGTCTTTGGTCACTACAAATCGAATGAGGCTAAGTTTTTATTGCATTAGGGTGATTTACAGTCAGTATCTCGACCCTCCAGGTGAATTGCCTGTAAGTGCTGACATTTAACTGTCTGCTAGAGCGATAGTATAGCTCCCTTTGTTTTTTGTTGTGGGCATTTCATTCTTTGTGCGTGTGTGTGTGTTTTAACCTATGAACTATTAGCTGGATGTCAGTACAGCAAATCAGAAAATCAAATGCAGAGAGTAACTTTTAGCAAACTCTGAAGGGCAATGGCGGCCAGGAGTTATGGATTTAATGCTATAGTTGACAGGAAATTTAACTATATATTTCTCTGGCAATTATTGTTACTTCGTCTTCTTTACACTGTCCCTCAAAGTGGACTATCTCAGCATTGACAGTCCATGGTATTTTGCTTTCCATGCATGAGGAAGCAGGTGCGGGCATGTGGCCAAACTATTTTTAGTCTGACCTTCCACCAACAGTCCATTTTAGTACAGGATTTGTTGTATGTGATGTTATGCATAATCATTTCTCCCTTCTTTTGTCTTCCATATACTTTATGTTCAATCATTTAGACAGAATTTAAGAACAGTAAGACAGAATGTGAAAGAAGTCAGAACCTAATTAATGACATTTGGCAGAATTTTTAAGGCTAATTTTTAATTTCTTACACCAGCTTTTATTATGTAATGCAGATAATTACAGGTATTACATGTGATTGTTAGGTTTCAATTAGTTCACTTAATTCACTTCAATACGATGTTACAGTTAAATACACGCTTTTCATCAACAAAATGTGGAGGTGTGAAAGTCAGTGTCAGGACATGTCAGCTTCATTTACTGTCATTTTGATCAAAGGAAAGGCTTGTCAACCTTAATGAAAACTGACAGCTGCTGGTTTCCACTTGCACTAGGGGATACACACACACGCGCGCGCACACACACACACACACACATGAACAATGAATGCATTTTATTTTAATTTAGTGCTGAGTAATTCTGCTTCATGCTGTTTTTCTCTTAGATGTGTCGGTGGAAACATTGTCCTGCTCATCCAGGCCTTCAGGAAGAAGTTCATCATCCCTGAGTTTGACGTGTTTGTGCAGAAAATCAATGAAATCTATGAAAAAGTGCAAAATCAAAGTGATGGAAAGGTAATCTTTTTCACATTCAGTTTCTCATGCTATAATAGATTCTTTGTTTTGATGTGGCATCCAGCTTTAAAATAGATTCCCATGGCTTTTACGTAATTCATCTTTCTTCCCCAGCATCTGCACACATTAAACTTAATTCTTGACAAGTATTTAGTTATGAAATGAGGAATCTCCTCTACTGCACTACCATTAATTACTTCCAAATGTGGGTGTCTTAACTTTAACTGTGTTTCTCATTGTGACTGCAGGTCGCAGACTACATCCCCCAGCTGGCTAAGTTCAGCCCAGAACTGTGGGGTGTGTCTTTGTGTACAGTTGATGGCCAGAGGTAGGAACTACACCTTTGAATAATCTCAGTGAAGACCTTTTGGTCATATTTGTAGTGCTCTGTAGAACTTTTGGTCATATATTATGATCTTCCTCTCATTAGATTTTGATTTGCCCACTACCACTGAATGACAGCTGAGAAATCTATTTAGTTAGAAAAAAAGCTCCAGAACATGAACCTAATGTTTCACTGTACTTTTGTTTCTGTCCCCACCTGAGTCCAATTTTGAGTCACAGACTTAGATTGTTTTGAAATGCTGATAAACATTTTTTTTCTAATTAAAATATAGGTTTTAGCTACAGTCTTATAGTCCTAAGTGTGACCTACATTTGCTACAGAGTTCAAAAGGCAGGTCAAATATAGACGAGTGTTCACCCAGTCCCTAATGAAACATATTCCATGCTTTAATGTCAAAGTGATATTGTTTCTATTGTATATTCAGTATAGTTGTCACATTATTTTCAAGATTCTGTAGGCTCAAAAAGTCTTTTTTCATTTTCCAGACACTCAGTAGGCCACACCAAGCAGCCCTTCTGCCTGCAGTCGTGTGTGAAGCCTCTGCAGTACGCCATCGCCATACACGAGTCAGGAACAGAGAAGGTTCACCGCTATGTTGGCATGGAGCCCAGTGGACTTAAGTTCAATGTGCTTTCACTTGATGATGAAGGTATGTAAAGGCTCATTGCCTCCTATTGGATTATAAAAATCAATCAACATGCAATCAGTGTGCGGAAATGACACTTAAAGTTCAAAGAAATCCAGTTATGATGCATCTAGCGCAGCACACAACATGCATCTAAGTTACCTTTTACTCCTGCATTAGTGCTAGTGCTGACTGGATGATATATATCTTCCTCCAGCTGAAACCTGAAATTGGCTGATAATATATCATAATCATATTTTTTCAAAACTTCTTTTTTCTGATTAATATCAAGCAAGAAATCTAGATACAGAATTAAGGTCCTGCACATCTGTCATTGAAACTGGTTTCCTTCTCTTAGAAATACTAAATGCAACTTAAGCTTCCATTAATTCACGCTTTAGGACAATAAGAATTGCTTTACTGTACTAAACTGATTAGCAGCTGTTTTGGTAAAGAGTTAGTGCTTATAAAGGTTTTTCAGTTAAAAAAGAGCATACATATTTGCTGAAGCTTCTTTTTGATTTATTTGATTTATTTATTTAGTTTTGGTGACATGATGTATCTAAAGATATTTTACAGATTTGTTTTGCAGTACTTTTTGGGTAAATATCAAGCATTACAATATGCTGTATTATTCTCTTATTCATATTATGTTTAATGTACATTCCAAACAAATATCCTTGGAATTTTGCTAGAAGTTGTGGTCAGAAGTTTACATATGCTCATCGTGGGCATGAGTGTCATGGAAATTTTGGGCTTTTAATGATTTTTTTGAACTGTTCTTTTTCCAGGGCGGAATGATTGTACAGCATACATCTTTAATGACTTGAAAAAATAAGAATTTGGTGAACATGTTTGAATTTTTCTCTAATCCACAGAGGGTTAAAAGTATACATATAGGTTCAAATAAATACATAGACCCCCATTCTGTACCTTTACCAGATGCTCTTGATAGCCATCAATAAGCTTCTGGCATAATTCTGGTTGAATATTCAACCACTCTGGCACACACCTGGCCTTTAAGCATAGTCCACAAATGTTCCATAGGCTTGAGGTCGGGGCGCTGGGATGGGCGTCCTGAAGCCTAAGGTCAGCCTGCTTTATCCATTGCAAAAACAGTTTTGATGTATGTTTGGGATTATTGTCCTATTGGAACAACCAGTTGTGTCGAAGTATCAACAATCTATCTGCTGATTTAAGGTGAAGTTGAATTTGAAGGTACTCCTCCTCCTTCGTTTTTCTATCCACTTTGTGCAATGTACCAGTACCACTGGCAGCAAAACAGCCCCAGAGGATGATACTGCCACCACCATGCTTGACAGCTGGTATAGTGTTCTTAGGTTTGCAAGCCTCACCTTTACTCCTCCAAACATATATCTTGTCATTGTGGCCAAATAGCTCAGTCTTTGTCTTGTTTGACCATAAAACCTTTCCCATGGAAGGCATTCGACTTGTCCATGTAGGCAGCTGCAAATCTCAGTCAAACTCAAAGGTGTCGATTTTGGAACAGGGGCTTCTTTCTTTCTGTGGACAGTGACGCTGGTGTTCCAGCAGTTTCCAGATGACCTTGAGCCTTGGTGGTTCCTGGATTGTTCCTGAACATCCTAACTAATTTACTCTCGTCTGAGGTTGACACTTTGGGTCTTTTTTCAGACCGTGTTAAAGTGGTGAAACATCCAAATAACTTGTATTTATGTGCAATTGTTTGAACTGATGATCCTGGAATTTGCAGTTGTTTAGACATTCCTAACTTGTGTAAATCTACAACTCTCCTTCTTATATCTTCACCAGATTTCTTTGGACTTTCTCATCATTCTGCCTATTGGGCAATCCAATGAGTGCTGTCAAACAAATGCTTTTTATGGCTGGCAAAGAGAAACTACCAGTTGTACTCAATTATAATCATTAATGAGAAGTTAATAGGGCTTAGCCTTGTCAAGTTACTAGACACTGTAGAACCTTCAGCATCACTTAATAAAATATTTAAGATTATAAGATATAAGATTTGCACTAACCACAGCAGTCATTTTTTTGTTGATTCACATATTATAGGGATTGATTTCAGACCTTTGTATAAGCCATCATTTAGTAAAGAATTTCTCTTCAACTCTGTGCCTTATCTCATTGTCCTTTCTCATAGATAAGCCCCACAATCCCATGGTGAATCCTGGAGCCATAGTGATCAGCTCTCTTATCAAGGTAGACAGATGTGTCCTAGCTGAGTCAGCACATACAGTTTATCACTCTCTTTGTAGTAAAAGACAGTGACAGAGAAAGGTTAGTGGCAGACCTTGTATATCTTTCAAAAATATATAAAGTGTGTCACCTTGTAATATTTTGAGAAAACGGCAAGGTTGGTCATGGAAATAATTAAAAAAATATTGTTGTGTTTGGGATTTAGTGCCTACTCATTTATGTATCACTGACAGGCAGTTATTGTTACCAATTTCTTAACTTCCTGTTGCACTGAAAAATTTAGTCAGTGGCATATTTTAAATGAAGAACTTAATTTGGAACCATAATATGCACTAAGTAACTGTGTTGACCTGCTATTGAGTAAGGCTATTGCAGCGATGGTAATTTATAGCTGTTCTCGTAAAAGTGTAGCAGCAAGTTGTGCGTACAATTTAAAAACAGCTAAATGCATGAGATGATTTATTGCCCTGAAACGACTCATTTTCTTTGGTATATTTAAGGTTTGCCTTAAAACTGGACTACCTGCTTTCACTACCTGCTCTTCTCTTGATGCTCCAGCTGATAATGGGATACTAAATTATGCAATCAGTAACACATTCTGGTTTTTTTTACACTGTGTAATTAGTTCCAGCTCCTGAATGTGGGAACTGAGTGAATGTGGCAATTACAATCAGTATGTTTTTACACAAGCAAACGACTCTTCTTGTTTTCAGCCTCACTCGAATAAGGCAGAGAAGTTTGACTATGTAAGTGATGTGCCTCCAGTTTTCTTCTCTGTTTAGAGCGTGAATTCAAAGTGCTGGATGATTATTTCAGTGCTCAGATGTATGCTGAGAAGCACATAAGCTGTTTGTTTTTATTTAAACCAGGTTATGGAGTTTGTGAAAAAGATGGCTGGCCAGGAGTATGTAGGATTCAGCAACGCCATGTGAGTGCACTTTAAAATAGAGTAGGAGTATTTTGTATTTATTTGTCTCTGTTCAGCACATACACAAGTGAAAAGAGTTACTGTGTTAGGGAATTTGTCCACTACCTATTGCATTATTGACATTTTTATATTGATCTCTTCCGCTTCTTTGTCTCAGGTTCCAGTCGGAAAAAGAAACAGGCGACAGAAACTATGCTATCGGATACTACATGAAAGAAAAGAAGGTCAGGTTCAGAACATTCAGAACTGTGTTAACAATTTCTGTTTTTTTGTGTGTGTGTGTGTGTGTGTGTGTGTGTGTGTGTGTGTGTGTGTGTGTGTGTGTGTGTGTGTGTGTGT
>JAVDPK010003186.1:270292-285535 GCA_034780415.1 Cichlasoma orientale
GTGTGTGTGTGTGTGTGTGTGTGTGTGTGTGTGTGTGTGTGTGTGTGTGTGTGTGTGTGTGTGTGTGTTTTCATGGCAGCAGTTGCAGAAGAGTTAATAGAGTCTAACCAGTTCAGTTCATGCAATTGCATATATGTTGAAATTGTCAAAGATGATAAAGCCTTTTCCAAAACCCAAATAGCTGTTTGATGGCGTCACAGAGAAACTGACTGCAAGTCTCAGTCACGCAGGTCTACAGACTAGTCAGGAACCCTTATGGCAACCACCTGTTGCTGGGGAAAAACCTGTGATTGCTTTGGTGATCAGCGTATTGCTGCAGTCATAGTTTGAGTGGACGCGACAGACTGTTTACAAACACTGTCCAGCTTCTCTCCGAGCTGGAGGACACAACCCAGAAGTGGAGACTGTTTGCCTTCAAAATATAAGTCGCACCTTTTGAAACGTGCTGGCTTCAGCGCTGAGACACAACTTTTACTTGAATTACCATTTCTGGTTCGCGTCACACTGTTCCAAGTTTTAGCACTGCTTAGCTAGCAGTTGGTGAGTATTTGTACTCAGAAAAGTCAGAAAAGTCACATTCCACAGTTCTGTTTCTATAATATTTAATTTTCATGAAACCAAATTGCCTTTTCATCAAATCTCCTGCTCACTTTGGTCAGTCAGATAGTCATGATGATAATATTTCATTCACCAGTGTTTCCCCCCGGGAGCGGATATGATCGATGCTCTTGACTTCTACTTCCAGGTAAAGTGTTAAACATCAATAGTCTTTTGTTGTTCTTTTACAGCCCTTTATTTATGAAAATATATTCAGTACTTTCAATAATAAACTGACTCGCTGTTCCTCTCAGCTTTGCTCCATTGAGGTAACCTGCGAGTCGGGAAGCGTCATGGCTGCCACTCTGGCCAATGGAGGGATTTGCCCAATTACAGGCGAGCGCATCCTGAGTGCTGAGGCGGTGCGAAACACCCTGAGCCTCATGCACTCCTGTGGCATGTATGACTTCTCCGGCCAGATGGCTTTTCATGTGAGTAACCGCAGGATGTGATTGAACAATTACACCACTCTGTCTCAACTGAAATAACAATCATCTGATTACCTGGAACAAGTCACACATTCAGGCTCTTGTTCTCATCTCACAGGTGGGCTTGCCAGCAAAATCAGGAGTCTCTGGTGCGATTCTGTTGGTGATCCCTAATGTGATGGGAGTGATGTGCTGGTCTCCGCCGCTGGACAGGGTTGGAAACAGTGTCCGGGGAATACACTTCTGTCAAGCAAGAAAAAACCTTTTGTTTTATTATATTTAGACTGATTATGTTTCTTTTTTTTTTAAGTTAATGTTTTAATGTGAATCTTCAATGTAATTATAAGATCAAATCATTCTGATGGCTTTTGTAATATTTGTCAGCCCCAGTCTCTTTTGTTTAAATTGGCTGTAAAGTCTTAGTAGCTTTAATTTTGGAAAGTGATGATGATTATAGCAATAACCAGCTTTGTTTGACAAGTGAGTTACAATTAATGGACTGCAGACATCCTTCCAAAGCTAGAAGCCTGAAAATCTTGATTCATACCATTAATATTTGCCCGAATGTCTCTCATGTTTCCTTACAGAGAGCAAAATGACTAGTAAACCAGAATTATTCTGTGGCTCATAAAATCTGTCTTATAATCTTTCTTTCTTTCTTTCTTTCTTTTTTTTAGGAGCTTGTGTCAGTGTTCAATTTCCACAATTATGACAACTTGAGTCACTTTGTAAAGAAACAGGACCCTCGCAGGCAGGATGGAGAAGACAGGGTGAGTTGCTTCTGTTCTTCTACACTGTTCTTCTACATTGTGAGCCTCCATGCTCATGGTTCTTTAATATTTTTGCAGAACAGGTCTGTTTTCAACTTGTTGTTTGCTGCCTACAGTGGAGATGTATCGGCCATGAGAAGGTAGATAATCGAAAGCCCTGAATTTGTCTATAAAATATCCTTCACAATATCTACGCCAGGCATGGGAACGAATTAAATGAAGACTATATGTAATATGTAGTGAAAATTTTCAGTGCTGCTTGGCACTGATCTCCAAGTTGTTTGAAGTTTATGATTCACATCACTTTCACTTAAACCACAAAAGGATCTTTCAGGCCTCGTACAGAAACAAAGGCATTTGGTTTCTCCTCCTATTATCGAGCATTTTTTAAAAATACGTCACAATTTGAGCGTCTGTATTCGTGAATTAAAAAAACATATAGCATATTTAACTAGTGCACAGTTAGGATTATAACATCTGTTATAAGTTATAAGAGCTGTTAGTTTTTATTTGATAACTGTGCGTGTAGAGTGAGAAGAGAAAGGATGCATGAAATTCAGCAAAGGTCGTCCAGCTGGAACTGATGAGATTAAATTTAAAAACAACAGCTTTTTATAATATACGACCTAACATTTGCCTTGTACTGTATTATGTACACTGTTTGTCGTGTTTTGTTATTTCATGAAAATAACAAAGTGCTAGTGACTAGTGGCTATTATGATGGAGTGGTTTACACGTTTGCCTAACAAGCGAATTAAACAGCTACTCGCTGTAGTGACTCCCTTTGGGAGAAGCCCAAATAGGTTTTAACAAAGTGACTGAGTGGTTTTATTTTTCAGATTTGCACTTTCTTCCATGGATATGGACCTCAAAGACCATGACTCTCGAACAGCACTGCATGTTGCAGCAGCTGAGGGTGAGCTTCACCTGTTCAGATTCAGATTTATTCCATATTTTGTTATTTTGATTGATTAATTGATTGATGACTCAGCTCCCTGATATTTCTTAATGTTTTCATTTTCTTGTGTCACAATTGCACAACAGTAAAAATACATCCAATTAGCATTCCTGAAGAAGTTAGACCTATCATATAGTTACCTCAAGCTGCCTCTTATAAACAGACAGGCATAACTTCAGAGTAGGGGTGCTGTAGCCACTGCAGCCCCTCAATCCCTTATTTACAATTGACATGAGACTACAAGTTACTCTGAAATACAGTGTTGTGTAAAAGTCTTGAGTCATCTCTCATTTCTTTATATTTTGCTAGGAAAATATCTGCAGCAATTTATTGATTTACTGAAAGGCAAAAACAGCTTGAAAGTCAATATTTGAATGAATGATCTTTGTTGTCATTATATATAATACAGTGAAATTCAGTTTGTCTTCCCCTTAAGATAAAAACAATAAATAAATAGAATGAATAAAAATAGGTAAGAATAAAAATAAACTTAGCAGCACCAACAGAGGAGCGAAACAGCAGCATTATACATAATTTAGCCAGTTTACAGTGTCGTAAGGTGGTCATTTGGTGTGACCGCCTTATCTAACATCTAACTAACCATGACTTTAACTTCATCAATAGAAATTTTAACAGCTGCAACCCAAAAGTTTGTCACTGCACATTCCAGAAAACTTGCTGTAATTCTGAGATAAAAAAGATGCAGATTTCACTTGTAGTGATGACTGGTTGGCAGAGCAGACACAAACAACCTTCGTCACACACCCACTCCCTTATATCGCTTCAAAGAATGGCATCTGTGATGAAATCTCTGTTCATCAGTGAGTAATAGGAAAATACTTAAACTTGTTAAATTGTTTGTCTTGATGCTCACAGCTGTAATTAGTAAAAAGTTTTTACTTTGTTTGTTCTCGTGATTAACTACAGAGGTTCAGTACCTCTGGCTCACATTATACAAGCCACTAATGAACCAGCTCATAAACCCTTATGGAGTACCATATGGTGGATTATTTGTCTTCTGCTGCGATGTTAGTTTATTCACCACACAGATTTAATGCTCCGCTGCCACGGCTACAGCAGTAACATTTTTCTTGAAAAGGGCCTTCCGAGCAAATTATTTGTTTACTGGATAAACATGGAAGTAATAACACTTTCCTTCCAAATGGGAAAGGGCAAAGATTCCTAAATCTCAATCTGAGCTGGATTGTAATGGAAGGAGATGATAATTACACATTTCTTGTTCTTCTTGTTTGTATTTTTAGCAGCTTTTTCTCTCCATCCACATTTAGTGATGCTATTAGATGAATTTGTAAATATAGAATTTTTATTATCATTTTCTTTATTCTTAGGTCACATGGACGTAGTAAAGTTTCTCACTGAAACCTGCAAAGTTGATCCATTTTTAGAAGACAGGTGAGATGGACATATTTTAAATAATTATATAATTTAAGTATAATCATTTTGGTTACAGTACCTCATATTCAAATGTATATTATTCCCATTCATCTTTTGACAGTCTTATTGGGACTGCCTCGTTTTAGGGACACACACAACTGAAATTGTACAATTATTTATCAGAACAAGATGTTAAAATGCCAGTTTGTGTACTCTTGAAATTTGTCCTCCATAATTTGATAAATTGTCTCCATCATCTGCAGGTGGGGTAACCTACCGGTCGACGATGCCATGCAGTTTGGGCATGATGAGGTGGTGAAGGTGCTCAGAGAGTACCAGCACGAGTGCAGGCAGCAGGAAAAGCAGCACAGCGAAGCAGTGCACTCCAAGAAGCTGGACACCATCGAAGGCGTGGTGTGATGTCTGAAATAAAGTTCTGAAATTGTAACGTGTCAGGACATTATGTGCAATTTGCCGAGCTTCGAAATATGAAAGTCAATTTTTAGGACATGAGTGGCAAACAAAGAATAGAATATAGCTGTCCTGGAGCTTTATAAAGGAGGTGGGTGATTTTTTTTCTTTTTCTATATTAGTCATTAGGTGAATGTTTTAATGTTTAACAGTTCAATAATCCTAGGTATATTTTTGAGGGTTGTTTGACTAATATCTTTGTTAACGCACAATTGAGTACCATGTAACTCCAAATGAAGGGAACTTTATGTCACCGGAGTTTAAGTGACACGAATTCCAGCAGCATGTGACGGGGTATTAAAGGTTTTTGATGACAGGAAAATGGAGGGTGGTTTGTGCTTTTGTTTTTAAATCATAACCCTAACAAAATATTTGTTGCTCATTCTCTTTGTGGCTGGTTTGATTCTTGTCTTCCTCTGAAAGATTGCAACGGTACGCTGGTCCTTTCCTCCCATTCAGACTACCTATCAAATGAGTCTCAGGGTGGTGTTTTATGATATCGAGCCTCAGAATATATAAAAAAAAAAATAATGTTCCAAAAAGTTAATGATGTAAAAGGTTTGACATTAAATCCGTGCCACCCATAGCTTGATTTTGTTTTGATTTTATTAAGTTAGTCGATGCTTCATAGTATAAGAAATTTAATATTAAATATTAGGCAGCATTCTAATCAGCTGAAAGTGTGAATACATAATGAAGCAGCAGGAGCATGTGTTTAGCATAATTAAGACATTTTAAGGAAAACAAATGGAACAAATAATGTAATAAGAAACATTGAACTGTAGCTGCAAAAGATATGCCGAGGCAGGTCCAGATTATTTTAAGACTGCCCCTTATCTGGCCAATGCTTTATCTATAATCAGTATTGATTGTCCCTTTAGTTTCAGGCAGACGATACAGTGGGCTGTAGCCACAGTGCACATATGCTTCAGTTTTTGTTGACTCCATCAGATGGCACTATGTGTCTATCCAACATGAGTCTGTGAGCTGTCTTTACACTGGTTAACCTTCAGTATCAGTTGTACTGAACAGCGTACCTTAGATCCGTGGAGGGAAAGAGCACTACTGAGCAATAAAAAGCTTTATATGAGGCTAACCTGACATTCAGAGAGACTCCTGCCGCTTGAAGAGACCCTAGCACTCCTGAAAAGCTGTCGAACCTATTCTAAAGAAACAAGCAGAAACAGACATTAAGGTGGTGCATGTTTAACCCAGTAATTTCTACGCATTGTTCTTTAAACCACTATGCTTCCTCCATTTAGGAAAATGAGCAGATGCATCACAAATCAATTCAGCATTTTGAATGATTAAAGGAGAAAATCTACTCCCCGCTGTCCAATTGATTAGGTGCAGCTGCTGATTGGAGTTGAACAGTTTACTGCGTGCGGATTGGTGCTCTTCGTTTTCTCAAAAGCATTCGATAAAATCGACCATTTGTTGGCAATCACTACCTCGTGGAAGCTCGAGGTTTTCTCTGCCTTAAGAAGACAGCTGGTGAGCTATCAGCGCGTGTCTTCTGTAAGGGAAAAGTTGTATTGCTTTCCACAATAATTACAATTCTGCACTTATTTTGTCAGTTCATGGCTCAATTAAATTGGACCTGCTTTTCAATGTGGTAGATAGGTGCTTATTTTTTTTTTTTTTTTTTTTGATTTGAACTTCTTGGCATGAATGAGGTTTAATGAAACCAGAAATATAAAAATTGACATTATTGAACCGGGACTGGAATTACTTGAATCCCAGAAGGATTTTAGGATTTTCTTCTGCTACTTTGAAGACAAGAGATTGTTGTGCCGTTCAGCCGTTGTTGCCTTCTAGAGATTAGGTTTCTGAAAATGTGCTTCCGGCAGTGAGACTAAGGGTGGCAATAGCAAAATATCTGAACTACTCAACTGCTATTAAATTTTGCTTCGATACTCATGGCTCCAGTAGAATGATCCCTGCTGGCTTTTGTGTTCCTCTTAATTTCAAATTTACAATCAGTCATCACAGTGAAACTGTCAGTATTTCAGCATCAGCTGCATTTTGTGTCTAGTATTAAATTGCAAATCTTGGCACGCTAAAATGCAGGTTGACATGGTTAACTTATACCTGCTGGACTATCAGTGTATAGGTGCTATACATCTGCTATTTTGTACTGCTTTCATTCCCTGGAACTAGTCATAGTTTAATTATCTATATTGTGATGCATCTGCTCTGTATAGCAATTTAGCAGAGGCTGCTGGGAAACAGACATCTGAGTCAAACAGAAGAATGCCAACAAGTGTGTTTGTCGTAACAGTATAAAACTAACACTCCATTCAGTAAAATGACTCATGACAACATCAGACAAAGATTGTATTCACAGTAGCTTTCCCCTGGCGGCGTGTTAAATTGAGAGGTGAACATTCTTCATCGCAAGAACGTGATTAATCAAGCACGAAAAATGATGAATACATGTAATTAGCGAACTGTTTCTCATTAATGTGGGGAACATAACCATCTTGCAGAGATATTACAGATACATTGACCTTTTGAATTAGTTCCACCAGCTGAGAAAGTGGTTAAAAAAAATTGTTACGCATTAATTCTGTGTTGATTAACTTGTGTAATAACCTCTAATATGTTTGGTAATCTTGTCCGGATATCTCAAAGTGATGGGCAGGGATTATTAAATATTCACAGAAGCACTAAAGTGTTTGTGTTAAGGAATTAAGAATTTATGGAACATTAGACAATACGAATCTAAATCAAGTTTAAAAGATGCAAAACAAACCAAAAGTTCACGAGCAGCTTACCTTCAATATATAAGAATGAGATCAGTACAAAAACCACAGGATGACTTTGAACTTGTAAAATCAGGTGGCACGCTTAACTCAAGATCCATGTACTGACTTGTAAAATCTTGCCTCATGGGTGATGATCATAAAAGGTGATGGATCAGCCCAAAACTACATGGGAGGAGCTTGTTAATGATCTGAAGGCAGTTGGGACCACAGTCACCAAGGACACCATTGGTAACGCACTACAGTAATGGATTAAAATCTTGCAGCGCAAGGTCTCCCTTCTCAAGAAGGCACGTGTACAGGCCCGTCTTACGTTTGCCAGCGAACATCTAAATGATTCAGCGAACGGAGAAAGTGCTGTGATCAGATGAAACTAAAATCAGGCTCTTTGGCATCAATTTAATCCACCATGTTTGGAGGAAGAGAAATGTTGAGAATGACCCAGAGAAGACCACCCCTGCAGTCAAATCCAGGGGTGGAAACATTGTGGATGGGAGCTGTTTTTCTGTGAAGGGTACATGACGACTTCCTCGCATTGAGGGGCCATTGGATGGGGCCATGTACTATAAAATCTTGGATGAGAATCTCCTTCCCTCAGCCACTGTTCTGATGTTGTGTCTCTCTTTATTAAAATGTTGATTTATAAGGTAAGAGCTTAAGAGCTGACACTTAGAAACTGTAAACTTATTGTCTTGAAGGAGTTGAGTTACAACTTACAGCTTTTCAGATGTAAGCTGCAGTTTGCCACAGTCTCAGTGTCTGAAGGGAAAGCTTAAATGTGAGAAAGAGCACATACATGAACAGAAGCTGGAAGTGGAAGAAAACTTGAATGATGCATGCATGAGAATTGAAATAGACAAGGAGTCCAAGGAACGTCAGAGTAAGAAATGCAGAAATGTAAAGGAAGGAATGTAAAGCTCTCACAAGGAATGTAAAGACTCGGAGCGGAAGCATAAATTGCTGGAGGAGGTGCAGCAGGAGAAGTTGGAACAACTGCTAAATTATAAAGAACTGGTGTAGAAACATGAAGACCCAGAGTTCAGAAATGTACAAGGAAAAACTGCAATAGAACCTGAGCCAAAACATAAAAAAAACAGAGGAAGTAAGAAAATAATGCAGATAAGTCACAGTATGGGAGGAAAATATATATAAAACTAGCAGAAGTACAACTGCAGAAAAGAACTACAGAAGACAGAATGAGAGGAAAAACATATTGTCTGTCTGTGCTGCACTTCTTTATGCTCTTTCTTGAGAAAGAACTACAGCAGGAGAAGATACGGTTTCTGCGAAACTTCAGTGAACTGGTGCAGATGTATGCAGAAGTACAGAAATACAGAAATGCAGCATGTAGAAATTATATCAGCGATAAAGATTGGTTGATTGGCATGAGTTTTAAATTTGTCACAAAATAGAGTAGCAAAAATATACTGTACTCATTAGACGAAATTATAGTTTGGCTTTAACTCAGTTTAAACAGTTTTCATTTTGATGAACCATCACAGAGGTGGAACTGCTGTTTTAACTCCATAAAAAAAACTTGCAAACATGGTTCACACAGATGTCAGATGCATCAAAATGGCACTTCCTATCTCTGACGTCATTGCTTCTCATTGTGTTTAGTGATGAGTTCCAGCCTCATTGGGCAATCAACCTGCACACCTGAGATCCATTATCAACATCGTGCAGTATTTAAACATCAGCTCTTCACATCATGCTGTGAGAGATTTGTGTCACATGGTACTAACGTGACAGCCAAGTTTATGTCTTCTTGGGTTATGTCTGAATTCCAACTGATTTATCTCCTGTGAGGTTCCCCTCATCAGTGTGCTTTTGACCTCACCCGGCTGCTTTAAACTTTTTGTAAAGTTTTGAGGTGCTGCACTTACACTCTACAGTATGTTAGGAAGGGACAATTTGATTATCCAAATACAGAGCTTGGAGAAGGATTGTCAGTTAGACAAAATTTTTCCTTTTTTTTTAAAGGAAGGTTGGAGAGGTTGCTGAAGAGGTTGTGGCAGACTGGGTGAGATGAATTGATTGCTGGAGTGTGGAGAAGAGTGTGACAGCACACTAAACAGGCTGTACTGAAGAATAGCACGGAGCTGGTAAAGCTGGCATGGCAAGGTGAAATTATACTCTTAATCTAAGACACAGGGTAACAAAAATTACTTAGATATACATAAAGAAACGACTGAAATAGGTAAAAGATGATTGCAGCACTGACAAACTGAATGTGAAGACCAGTGGTTTACAACTGGAGCTTGAATTTCAGGTGTGCAAATGGATTGACTACAGAAGCATAAACAGAGCGCCAAGCCTAATTACACACATACAGCACACAAAGAGGCAAACAGGGGATGAACAGCAACAAACATACGGGTAGGGAAATACATTAAGCAAAGTAGGACTAAGGAAAAGGCACAGCAGTTAAAAGAAACACCATCACAGTCAGTCTCAATGTTATTGCTGTTTACATGTTGGTGTAATGATCCACTTCCATAAACTGTTTGCATGTGAGCGTTTCACACTCGTTCCAACCACTCAAACAAGTTTGAATGTTCTTCTGAATCATTAGACATGCAGTTGGTGTTCCACTTTCATCAGGAGTGTGCACAACAGAACAATGTGACAGGTATGTACTAGAGCTATCATCACCACCATATGGTCACCCTACTGAAGAGACACTTTTTTTTTTTTGAAAACACACACACTCAGACACACACATAGTGGCAATATGGTAGTGTTTAGAGTAAGTAGATAGTTCCTGAGGAGAGAATCATAATACAGTCTTCTTAACATATATCATAAGATAGTTGTAATAACACTGTAATAAGTGTTACCTTGTGAAACTGGGAAAACTCACTTGGCTTTAATTGTATATCTCTATAGCAGGTGGTTCACTTAAATGATGTTATGGTCAGTGGTCACATTGTTGCTTCACAATTTAATTTCAAATGTTACATCACAAAAGTATAATTTCAAAAAAAAAGACACATAGTTAATGTATGTTTTATGAAAAAATGCCAGTCTTTTAAGAAAACTAGTAAATGTCATGGTCTGTTATTCTGACTTATACGTGTACGCTTATGTCTTTCAGCAAGTATTTTTTTTAAAGAGGATGTCAGGAAGGGTAGCAAAGTATATTTTAAAATGTACGTCTGCATAGCCATTTCTTCTAGACATGAAGCGACACATCATATTAGTTATATTCAAAACTTCAACTAACGCTGAAAATATCTGACTGCAGGTTGAGTTTCCCCACATTTCCTTGTTCTAGACTGCTTCTGCATAACCCATCTGACCCGCCAAGCTAAACCTGTAGGTACACTAATGAGGAATGACATTTTCTTTCTTCCTCAAAGACAGCGGAGCTGTCAACAGTCAGCAGCAATCTGACAGTTTTGCAGACTGTTTTTGTCCGTTTTGGTCCAACAGTTTAACACATTTAGCCGTGAATAAGGCTTTTATCACAGAAGAATTCTGCATTCGCCCAGAGCAACACTGACTATTGAGTGTTTGTGTGGGTTTACATAGAGACACTAATCTGCTCATCAGTGGGTGACAGAAGAAGGACTTCAGTCCTGAATTAGAGTGTTGAAGATAATAGAGCATAAAAGAAAAAATGGCTTAAAAATAAACTTTGAAAGAGAGATCTGAAACATAAATAGAGACATAAACGTGTATCACTGGCATACAGTGATGTATCAGTGCCACAAACATTCAATTATCTGTTTTCTTAACAAGAGGGGCACTCACACTCTGTGAGACATGCGTCCACACCTATGACCAATTTAGAATCACAATTAATCTAACAAAAGCATGGGGGGGAGTGGATACACACAAATGCACATGGAGTATTTGTATGGAAAGGCAGGAGCTTCAAAACCCTGAGCCTTATTGCGCTTATTGAGCAAGGAGTTCTTCCTAAAACAAATTCATTTGATTTTATTTTTTAATATATTTGGATTCTTAATGTTGTACTTTTTTAAAGTTCTTTCCATGATGTACACCTGGTTTCTTATTAAACATTAATTTTAATATTTTTTTTGCTTTATAGCCTTTTTTTTTTTTTTTTTGCAACACTTGAAGTTGTTCGTCTTTTTGTTTACCCATCAGAAAATAACATTTTTACAATTTGGCCACTTCTTCACCAACATTAATGATCTCAGCTGGTGAAAGTGTAATTGTTGAAATGTTGTTAAAATCAATTTAATAGCAATAAATTTTCATAGCATAAAAACAAAAATAATCTCACATGAATTTCATTAGAATGATTGCCTTAATAGAATTAATAGTCTATATACTTTATTTTAGCAGAACTACTCTTCACTGAAATTGTACTTCACCTCCAATTGCTGGTGCTTTTAAACACCTTAATGACCAAAGCCTTTTGTACCCAACACAAAAAAAAAAAGCAAAAAGTGAGGCAAATGTGCATTAGATGACATTTTATTCTGATGGAGTAAGAAATTGAGGTGAATCCAGAGTGTTTCCATGGTGATCCTCACTCTTCTCAACCCGCGATCTGGCGATGGAAGGACAAATGAAACATTACGTGATTACCTCAGCAATCAACCGGCACAAAATGCTGCACAAATATTTGTAAGAAATGAATGCACTAAACTAATTATGAAATCTACCATTTAATGCATTAGTAAGAATAATAAAAGAAGAGTACAGTTTGAATGTTTTTAATCATATAACACTCTATGATTTATATTAATTGTTCTGAAATACTGACGCTGTTTATCCAGCTGATGTAAGCAGAGACACGTGTGAAGACAGTGGGCTTCCTGTAGGCGTTGCAGCCACTGGAAGACACAAAGCTGGTCACACCATGGACAGCATACTGGCCATTGACACTGCAGTTCAGGGGGCCACCAGAGTCACCCTGCATTCAAATAAATATCACAAACAAACAAAATCACAAGTGATGGTTTTATTTATGGTTTTTGGTCAGAAGTAAATTTTCCAGTGCACTTCCAAACTTAAGATCTCATATCCGCCTTTCATCTCAGTCGGTCTGGAGCAACTTTGTCCAAAGCACGAGTTTACAGCATGGACTTTGTGCAGCTTAAGCACTTGCTTGGATTATTTGTAAGTGACTTATGACCTGCTGATGCAGCAAGCAATCCCACATGTGTCCCCCAAAATATCTTCCCTGACAGGAAGGGGTCAGCCCACAGCTCAGTGGGAGACATTTAATGTCATTCTGTTACAGTGACATGGGATCTGACAACTTCTTTCCAGTGTTTGCTCGTGTTTGTTTATACACAAGCATTTTTAAGGGGTGACACAGTAGTTTGGGAAAAAAATTACAATAAATGAATCTTTGTCAGCTGCTAATAACGAAGTTGTACATTTTAATCCACTAAAAAGTTGTCAATAAACACATTTTAGTCCAGATCTTCAGCAGCTTTTTCCTGCTGGGTAAGTGGTTATGCACCACAACTCCAAGAGGTTAACAAAAAATTAGCAAACACATTTTTTTTTTCTTGCTAACGGTTTATTACTGATCCAAAAGACATCATAAATAATTTATTTAATACCAACTTAACACTCCTGGTTATTACACTTTAAACATCAAAGGGTTGCCAAGTAAAAAAAGCGATACCCTGAAATAGTACGTAACACTCTTGGCTCACCTGACAGCCAGATTCACTGCCACCACCAGCACAAACCATGGTGTTCTTCACAGTGCTCCCCCACCATCCACTGCTGGAGCAGGTATTATAGTCAACAACAGGCAGGTAGGCCTGCTTCAGCTTGGCAGAGAGCTGACCTCCAGCTGAGCACAGCAAAAAAAAAAAAAGCAGGGTAAAACACTTATGTGTCTTAAAGATTTGCTGTTTACAGATTACTTTCTTATGCATACATACTGGACTAAATCATTTATCACGTAAATGCATGATATCATTATGTTATACTCACTCTGGGTGCGACCCCATCCAGTGATGTAGCAGGGGTTGTTGTTAGGCAGAACCTGACCAGAAGGAGGCAAAGTGGCCAGCTGGACGTAGTTATTGAGAGTAGCATCAGTTGACAGACGGAGGAGAGCAATGTCATACCTGAGCCAGAGACCAACATGCAATCATTAAAATGACTAATACATTTTTTTTTTTTACTTTAAAAGGATAAATCTGCCCTTTTTAAAATGTATTTTACTGGAAAATATATGCACACTGTCTTGTTTATATATATTTGTTGCTTGTGTGTGCAGATGTGTGGCAGAACATGATAGAACTTACCCAGCAGCAACATTGTTGGAGTTCCAGTATGGGTGCACGTAGACCTGGCTCACGCCCATGTACTGCTCTGTGCCCTCATGGTTGTAGATGTCGTGATCCCCAAGAACAACACGCCAGGTCATGGATCTGTGGCAAGACAAAATTTTACTTCTCTACTTATACTCCTGCCTGGCAGTTATAACTTTATAAATATCCCTTAATAAATCCTTATTTTATATTATTAATTAAAATACAAGGCTGACATGCTATAAGTGAAATGTAAGACTTTTTTAATGTATTGAACATAAGAATCATGTAAATGCTCAGCTCTGTTGGCCGTAACGTTTTAGACTTAGCAGCTATGCTGTGTTAATGAAACTCCCACCTGTCCACACAGTGAGCAGCAGTCATGACCCATCCTCTCCTGATCAGGGTTCCTCCACAGGTGTGGGCGTAGCCACTGCCAGATTGGTACTGAAGAGAGATCTAACAAAAGAAAGAGCACCAAAAATACAAGATGTGTCGTGGCAGTATAACCATTAGTGTTTGCTTAATTCATTTCACTATTAATTAAATTCACTGACTAGACTCTTTGATTTTACATAGTGAACATAATGCATAACAAGAATGACAGCATTCCCATAGCTAAATTAGCAAAAACAAACAAACAAAAAGCAAATCTCAAAGTCCTGAAAGTTTTTAATTTGTTGTATTGGACAATTCTGCAATTGCATCATGTTTTTACCTTATTAATGGGTCTTAAAGCTGTTGTGGAGTCATAAAAACCCAATTTCTGGGATTTTTCAGACTCTCAGAAACGTTTGATGATATTAGGTATTGTAGATGATGAGATATTTTTGGTCTAGGAACATTATTCTGAAATTGTTTCACAATCTGTAGATGTAGTTTTTGTTTTGTTTTGTTTTGCAGATTAATGAGACCCTTGCCAGCTTTACATCTGAAAAACTATACAGTACCTCTCTTGGATGTTTTTCTTTTTAAATACCCAGTCATGTTACTGACCTGTTGCCAGTTAACCTAACTAGTTCCAAAATGTTCCTCCAGCTGTTTATTTTTAGTACTACTGACTTTTCCAGCCCAACTTTTTTGAGATGTGTTTCTGCCATCAAATTCAAAATAACCTTATTTTTTCTCAAAATTTTACATTTGATATGTTTTCTATGTTCTGTTTCACACAGCTTCATTTTTGGAAGTGTGTGTGTACAAAGCATGCAGTACCTGCCAGGGCCAGGAGTTGGGTCTGGCCACCTCACCACCCACCACTCTCTCCTGAGTGCCATCATCCTCCAGATACCTGGGCTGGGGCCCCAGCTCAGCCAGCACTAAACAGAGACATGGGAAGCATAACAGTCAGTCATTAAGCGTTCAAATGAGTAAAGAGTTTTATGCAGAATGTCAAAGACCAAGGCAGTTCTTACCAAGGGCTGCAAGAGAGGTCAACACGAGAAACCTGAGCATGCCTGCAGTCTCCTGAAACGTTTTGCACTGCAGATATCTGCACGCTATTCCTTTATACCCCCAGGGCCACTTTTCCACTTCTGTGTGTGTGTGTGTGTGTGTGTGTGTGTGTGTGTGTGTGTGTGTGTGTGTGTGTGTGTGTGTGTGTGTGTG